>JAFLJL010002485.1:0-20000 GCA_018398815.1 Conus ventricosus | reverse complement strand
CTTTATGTGGCGTTTGTTGACCTATCAAAAGCGTTTGACTCTGTCAAACAAAGTACCATGTTGAAAGCTCTGTACAAAGTTGGGATATCTTCTGCATTCTGAATGCTGTTCGAGCAATTTACAAAGAGGTGATGTCATGTGTAAAAGTTGGTTGTGAACTCACAGAATCTTTTTCGGTGTCCACAAGGTCTGCGTCAGGGGTTTTGGTCATAAGCCTACTTTATTTTCTATAATAATAAATGAATTGTCTACTTGTTTAGAAACTCATGGAAAACATGGTATCCAGCTTTTACCAGATCTAGCCGATTATTTATTCTCCTCTTTGCAGACGACTTAGCCCTATTGGCATGTTCCCCGCATGGTCTCCAAACGCAGCTTGATTGTGTCCTGAAAACGTGTGATGATCTTGGTCTTAAGGTTAATAGAGACAAGACAAAGATTATGGTTTTTAGAAAAAGGGGGTATCTGAGCAGGTATGAGAAGTGGTTTATGAACGGTGTTCCTTTGGAATCGTTAAACAGATACGTTTATTTAGGTTTCACTTTCACTACGTCTATGATTCCTATAAAGCGCCAGACGATTAGCTACAAAAGGGAAGAAAGTGCTGTTCGACGTATTTAGAATATATAATCAGCTAAAATAATATGTCCAGGAAAACTTTTTTCAAACTTTTTGATGTCAAAATCCAACCAATACTTCTGTACTCTTGTGATGTTTGGGGCATTATAGCAGAAAACAATCCTGTGGAGAGTATACATGTATTCGCTTGCAAAAAATTTCTGAATGTATCTAGTCGTACTCCAAACAAAATGATCTATGGCGACCTCGGAAGATAATCCGCTGCAAATCAACGTTGTGTACGCGCTGTAAATACTGGTTTCGTTTATTGAAAATGGAAGAGGCACGCCTGTCCAAAACAAGTATACCAGATGCTGATAAATTTAGACAATGCAGGTAAAACAAACTGGGGTTTCCAAACTGAGATGCATCCTACAAAAGCAAGGATTCAGCTTTGTCTGGTTAGCCCAAGGTGTAGGCAATGAGACATGCTTCTTGTCATTGTTCAAGCAAAGACTTAAAGACACATTTTGTCAAGAATGGACGTCAAACATAAATGAAAGTAACAGATTCAATCTATATTCACTCTTCAAGTCTTCAATTATTCCTGAAGCATACATAGATTGTGTGCAACAAAAATGCTTTAGAGACACCCTTATCAAGTCCCGGTTTGGAATAAGTGAGCTTAGAATTCATAAAAAACCGTTATGTCTCTGGGATATACACGTTGACAATAGTTGCCCTTTTTGTCCAGAACTAGAAGAAACTGAATTACATATGAGTTTTTAATTGTGAAGCATATGCAGCATTAAGGCCAAATATCATGAAAAACGTCCCCACATTTTTTCAAAGAGCCAAATTTGTAAGCATGATGGCTAGTCAAGATGGTCCGACAATAAGAAAACTTGCATGGTTTTTCTTTAAAGCATTTAGATTACGAGAGCGCAAACTCACTGTTGTAAATATTTAAGATAATGTAAATTTGATACCTCCTTCTGTTAATTTGTATGAAAGTCTATATACGTGTATTTTTTCCCCGCATTGATTGATGTTTCTGTACTCCATGAAAATGGGCAGAGGCCTAAACTCATTAAACTATTTTCATTTCATTTCATTTCTCTCTCTCTCTCCTCTCTCTCTCTCTCTCTCTCTCTCTCTCTCTCTCTCTCTCCTCTCTCTCTCTCTCTCTCTCCTCTTCTTCTTCTTCCCCCCCCTCTCTCTCTCTCTCTGTCTCTCTCTCTCACCCCCCCTCCCCTCCCCGACCCACCTCAGTCTCGTATGCCGTGTGCCGTGTATATGTTGTGTGTGTGTGTGTGTGTGTGTGTGTTGTGTGTGTGTGTGTGGTGTGTGTGTGTGTGTGTGTGTGTGTGTGTGTGTGTGTGTAATAACAATAACAATAACAATAACAATAAAAATGGTTTATTCATTTTTGCGGGCCCCGGCCCCTATAACAGGAAACTGAATTGCACGCTACGGGTATGGATTTGAGATATAATGCAAAGAAACAAGAAATCAGGCAAATCTTAAAAGAAACAAAAGAAAAGGGGTTCCATAAAATCTTTTATAGCGGGTTTTTCATTTCCTTTTAATTTTAGGGATTCAGTAATTACGCAATTTTGAATAAAAAATTCTTTGACTTTTCTACCAAATAACTTTTCTTAAATCCGAGGGAAAAAACGAAAATAATACAAAGGTATTTTTTCCCCTGCGAAGTGTGGAATTTTTGGACAAATTAACATAAAGACATAAACTTCTATAAGCCATCACACTGTTTGCAAAAAGGATCAGTGATTTTTTGAGTCGGGCCCACACTTTTCAGAGGTACCGTTGCATTCAAACGACACAAAACCGACGATTTTTCGCGAGCAAAAACTGACTCCAAAACCCGGCCATTTTAACTTGGGGATACATCCAATAGTAGGTATGTAAAAATGAAGAATGCCAGTCTTGAAATATGAATCCTTCAAACGTTTTTGAGCAGATCAATAAAACAATGAGCATTCCTAAATTCTGCATCGCCAAAATCCAAAGCCAAAATGCACAAAGAAATCTACACGTGTAACCCAGTTTTTTCTACCAGGGATCGTCATTTGCAACTTTTTTATAGCATTTTTTTTGGTATCGTTGGGGACATAGACACAACCTCACCAATTTCACAAGTCGAAGAATGTACAATAAGTAGGATATCTACCACCCCCCCAAGGGCAAATGTTTTTACCCCCTTTCCAATCCAAAAACCATCTTGAAAAATTTAATTGGATTTTCCCAAACATCTATTTTTGAAACCCCCATATTTCAGAACCATACAACAAATTGGCAAAACGTCGTGTCAAAAATTTTGAAAAACGTAGCAACGGAATTCCTTGAATTTTAAAATGCAGCTTTTAATTCCCCCACGCTCTCAGAGCCCCCTAAAGTTTTTCTGCACACTTGGACCATTTTAATGTGCGAGAATAAACGCCAAATAGTGTATTTGGTTAAACCCCTAAATTTGCTTACCTCATCCCACCTTTTCCCAGTTATTAATGAAACCACCTTTTTGAACAACCCCTTGGTTTTCCATATTAAAACAGCCCCCTTTAGGGCAGTATTTTTTCCAACACACTTTTTTCTCTGCAAGTCGGGCCAAGAATCGGAAACTAAAGCAATATCCGCATACATCAACAAAAAAAACCCCAAAGGGGGTCAGAAAAAAATTAAAAACCCCTTTGCCCCACATCAAATAAGTCCTTCAACTCAATAAAATATAGAGAACAAAAATGGATTTAAAAACATCCTTTTTTACACCTACATAGATAAAAATCCGGGTTATAGGGGTCCCCCTTTTAAAACAGCGTTTCACATTTTTACATACCCTTAAAGTTTTGTAATTTTTTCCGTGAATCCCTGTTTTCTGCAAATAAAAGTATAACTTTTTTTGTCTGTGTTCTATCGAATGCTTTAGAGAAATCACAAAGAGCTTAAAATCGACCACCATTTTTTGTCGGTATTTTTGAACCATGATTGAAGAGAAAAAATGTTGTCTGGGGTACTGAATTTGCAAAACCTTTTGAGCTTCAGGAAAGCACATGTGAACACAAAAGCCCTTTTACCTTTATTAATACGTACTTTTAAAATTTTTGCTGATTAGTTCAACAATAAACCCCCCTATATTGTCTGTTTCATTGAACCCCTTTTTTTTGTGTAAGGGAAATATGCAGCTTCGTCCGCTTTGAGGGTACTCCCACTTCAAAAATTCTGTTGAACAAGGACAAAAAATTTTTAACAAGAACGTCTTCAGCAAAATGAAAAAATCGGGGGCAACCATCTGGACCAGCTTTTTTTTCCTTTTTTAATTGCCGAAAGCACTACAAAATTTCAACCCTAAAATTTTCCCACTTTGGGGCATTTAAACAATCCCCCTGCAATTTCCAGATACAGCTTTTACAACATCAAAACCCCCCGGGCCCGAAATCGAGTCATCCGCTGATGCTCTATATTGAACAAATTTTTAAAGTAATCAACCCCGCACAGGGAGATCAAATTCGAACAGTGCGGTTTGGTTTTTTTTCAAGACAACTTTTTTCCAAAAGCTCGGGAATTTAAAACAGAACACGCAGCATTATTCGTTTTAAAAAGCGTCATTTTGTACTGCTTTTTTTCTTTCACACAAATTTTTAAAAATTTCTTTTTTTGATTCAGATAACTGATTAAACTTTCCCCTTTAATTTGACCGCGGGAAAAAACCCCGAGTTGTATTTCTTTTTTTTCCCGCCCACACCCTCGCCCACCCCGGGGGGGGGTTCCGGGATACTTGCATTTTCCCCCTTTGTTTTATTTGGCAAGCAGCGTTCTGAAGGAAAGGAAAAACATCGACCCTGCCTCAACTCCATTCAAGTGCTGTCATAAAATTTTGAAATTCTTCTTTTTGTTACATAAAATTAATCAGCGAAGTCTGCATATTCTTCCTTCCCAAAAAAATCGCAACTCTTCTTCCATTTCATTTGTCAGCATTAGCCTCAGTCCCAGCCATCAACATAAGTAAAGGAACAACAATAGGAAAATGACAATTCCACCTGTTTGCCACGAAAAACAACAAAAGTACAAAAAATAACGTCAAAAAAAATAATCTAGACACTTTTTCCCCGTTTTGCATGCAAGAAATTTCACCCTCACACCCCCCAGTTCTTTCCCTTTTTTCAAAAAACAGATCTATTCTGACAGATTCAATAACACGACCAAACTATTGACCCCAGTCTTTTAAATTTCGGATATTTGCGGCACATTTTGCTTTAAAATTTTTTGATTTCTAGTATTTTTGCGTGTCTATTTTCACCGACGTTTTCCCACAGAGAGTTCAGAAAGTTCGGGCATTAAAAAACGCCACACAAAGGGCCCAAAGGGAAGTCAGGATATCGGTCCATCCCTCTGACATAGGTTTTCTAACAAAACAATACGTTTCACTGTTTTTTTATAAATCCTGAACTTCAGGAGCGATTAAACAAACAGCAAAAAGTCCCCGGGGAATTCCCAACCCCTTACCAAAACCCTTCAGAAAAACACAAACCCCAGTTGATTGAAGAGGGGTTTTCCCCATCACATAACGTTTGTGTACACAGACAAAAAACACCACCTTTAGTTTTGCGTGCGTGGAGAGTAAAAACACAGAAAACCGGGAAAGCATTTTTTATAAACACTTTTTTTCATAGCCCCACTTTGGGGAAGGAAAATATTTTTAAAATTTTTCACAAAAACGCCGGGAACGAGTAACTTTTTAACTTTTTAAAATAAACCTTGAACATTCCACGCCAATCGAACACTGAAAACACTTTTACAAGGTAAGGGGGGTGGGTGTATGAGTGGGTAAATGGGTTTATGTGTGGGTGTGCTTCACCGACACCGAGGGGTGAAGACGAAAGGGAAGATCCTCTCCGCTGTCCGCATTCCGAGACACCGGCCCGCCCGCATCCCCGCCCTGTCGCTCCACCAACCGCTGGTTTAGAGTCGAGGCGAAGGACTTCCCTTTGAAACCGGGGAAAGCGGAGGAAGCTTTTTTGTTGGCTGCCTTTGTTCCCCCCGGAAAGGCACAGCTGACGACGCGGCCCTCACCCGTGGATAAAGTCCCCCGGGAAAAAAAACAGTAGACCGTTTGTTTTTCGCACCCGACGCCCCGGCCAGAACTCTTCCTTGCTTTTAGCTGTAAAACAGCGATGATGGGATGTGGCCCCCTTTCCTATCTCAGCGATGTCGCGCTCAATCTCGCGTCGTCCTCCCAACCCCAACTCTTTTCTCACTTGTCTTTACAGATTTTTCACAAACTGCCCAGACTCAGACGTCCTTGGGGGGGGGGAACCGTAAAAATAAGATTGTTGCTCGTTCTGCTCCCAAATCGTCGACTTTTGGGTCAACTTGTCGATTTTTTTTTTAGTTCTTTTTTTTCCTTTTGCCACACAAACAAAGTCACTCTGCAACTGCCATTGTTCTTTCTTTAGGAATGAATACGTCCATTTTCCTGTCCTTGTTTCATCTTTTGGTCCAGAGAACTGAGCAAAACGGGCAACGCACATGGGCGGGTTTTAAAATAGAACTGCGCTCCCCCCCCGCGCCTGGCCCTGCCTTTTTCCAGTCAGCTAGATTGTTTCCTAGTGGGCCGGGGTTTTGCTCGACACTCCCCCACCGAAATAAGAAGGGAACAGAACACCAGCACGACAGCCACCGGCGACGGACTGACACTGAGCGGACACGCATGGCTGCTTTCTCCCGAGCGCGTTTTCCCTAAAGTCAGGAAAGTCCAGTAAAAAGAGCCACACACAGTTCGAAACATACCGAATATTAACCGGCATGTTGACAGGAACTGATGTGTGTAACGTTAATCACAAATTGGTGGAAACTTTTGCTGTTAATTAACAAAAACAACAACAACAAGACAGAGCTCTGAAATAAGCGTCCACGACCGGCCGTAACAACAGCTCACCTCCTGTGTGTGTGTGTGTGTGTGTGTGTGTGTGTGTGTGTGTGTGTGGTGTGTGTGATATCTGTTTTGTTCTGTGAAGTCATGCATGCACGTCAGTTTCAGTTCAGTTTCTCTCTCTCTCTCTCTCACCTCTCTCTCTCTCTCTCTCTCTCTCTCTCTCTCTCTCTCTCTCTCTCTCCTCTCTCTCTCTCTCTCTCTCTCTCGTCTCGCTCTCTCTCCTCTCCCTCCCCTCCCCGCCTCGTATGCCGTGTGCCGTGTATATGTAATTTTTAGTGTGTGTGTGTGTGTGTGTGTGTGTGAGTGGTGTGTGGTGTGTGAGAGAGAGGAGAGAGAGAGAGAGAGAGAGAGAGAGAGTGTGGTGTGTGTGTGTGTGTGTGTGTGTGTGTGTGTGTGTGTTGTGTGTGTGAGAGAGAGAGAAGACGAGAGAGAGAGAGAGAGAGAGAGGAGAGTAGAGAGAGAGAGAGATAGAGAGAGAGTAGAGAGAGAGAGAGAGATGTTCAGTTATGAGTGCAAGCCATTGTCATGTGAAACAATTTCTCTCTGATCATGCTTTTATTGATTTCGTATGTACAAAGCTATCTGTGCATGTCAAGTTCTTCATATATGTATTATTAAATCAGTCCTCCAGGGCATCCCACCATCCACTCTCCTCCCTCTCTCTCTCTCTCTCTGCATGCTTTTATTGATTTTTGTGTGTACAAAGGTATCCGTGCATGTCTGTTTCTTTATGTATGTATTCTCAATCAGTCATCCTCCCCACCCCCAATCTCTCCCTCCCTCTCTCTCTATGTCAGACTCTCTCTCTCTCTCTCTCTCTCTCTCTCTCTCTCTCTCTTCTCTCTCTCTCTCTCCACTCTCTCTCTCTCTCTCTCAGTATTTTGCATGCGCGCCGGTGTACACTGTGCATGTTTCTTTTCTTCCCTATTGATTTTATAAGTGTAAAATTTGCGTGCAGTGTCTTGTGTAGTCATGTTTACTCAACCATTCCTCTCTCACCTCTTTCTCGTTCTCTCTCTCTCTCTCTCTCTCTCTCTCTCTCTCTCCTCTCTCTCTCTCTCTCTCTCTCACCACACACACACACACACACACACAACACACACACACACACACACACACACACACACACACACACACACACTCGTCTTTGGGTTTGCAGCAGTTTTTCAAGCGCTGGTCTTGTTTTTGTTTTGTTTTTTTCCATTAGTCAGGCTGTTAAAAGTTCATACCTAAACCCACATCTGTAATGTTAATAACATAATGAGGGTATTGACGGTAAGTTTTGCTTTTATGTACATATTGTGAGTGCGCGCGCATGTGTGCATGCGTGTGCGCATGTGTGTGTGTGTGTGTATGTGTGTGTGTGTGTGTGTGTGTGCGCGCGCAGCGCGCGCGCACGCATACGTGCGTGCGTTCGTGTATGTGTTAAGAATTCAAGCGCTTCTGGAACAGCAACTTGCAAGGATGTGTGAATCTGTCTTGCAGTTGACGCCACTTGGTACAGAAAATAGCTCACAGGGTGTTTGTGGACAGAGACAATTCCGCTTTTCTGGCGGTTTAAGCTGCTGGCGCCTGTGTCTAGTCGTTGTGTACCTAGGCGCGATACAGACAGCAAAGCAATGTGTTGTTCGCTATTCTCCACGCTTACTCAAGCCCCTTCAAGCGAACCGTTTCGGGCCTTTCTCGACACTGTTGGGTGTCAGATTTCAAGACTGCTCACAATTTTTCTTCTTCTTTTGCGTCTCACGCTTTGTGAAGACTGACCCAGGCGACTAAATGTGGGCAGTAAGAACTGCCGTGTCCGGGGTACACATCATGGTAGGTGACATTCCGGTTAAGGCCAGGGTGGATTCTGGGGCAAAAATCACCATTGTGCCACTTCTGTGACGATAGACTTTCTAAAAAACCAAGAAAGCTGAAGGAAGTGGTGATCAAATGGCTGACCAGGGTTCCAATCTGAAGGGTTTTTGTCACCCTCACCTGTAACCTCTGAAGATTGGCCAGTCAACCTTCAGAGAGGGGCTTATGTGGTCCGATTGCTGACGATGTCTGTTAGGGCATATCTTCTGCATCATTGGGGGGCGATTCATGCATGAGAGCTGAAACTCTGTTGATAGGGGACGAAATTATCCCTTTAGACATGAGTTTTGGTCAGGGACCGCCAACCATAGCCAGGGTTACAGCTGCCTGTAAAGTTGTGGTACCCCCCAACACTGTCGTAGGATAACCGGCAGATTGGATACGTCCTTCAGGACTACTACACTGAGTCTTCGGTGGACCGAGCCTTAATCCCGAGGACGGTGCGGAAGTCCGGGATGATCCAATCCTCTGCCTGGTAAACCCCAGTGACGGGTTTACCATACCATCCGGAAGGGGAGCTGTTGGCCACGCATATGAAGTGCAGGGGTTATGGACCGGTAAAGCAGAACTCTTCCCTCTGAAAGTAAAAGCTGTTAACAAATGGTAAAGGGGGGAACAAGCTGCAGAATGGTACAAGTGGGGGTTAAGCCACCTCCGAAGGACCAAAAGTACCGGAGCATCTGCAGAATTGGCTAGTGACTCCACACACACCTGACAAAGAATCAGAAGGTGGAGTTGCCCAAAGCTCCTATGTGATTATCAGATGTGTTTTGCTGCAAAAGAATTTGATTTAGGGAACTTCACCGGTATCGAGCACTCCATTGACACTGGGATGCAAGCCCATAAAGCAAAGAAATGCCCCGTAACGCCTGCAGTATTCGCAGGAGAGAGGAGGCACATTTACAGAAAATGCTGAAGGCTGGTGTCATTCAGGAGTCAAATATCTGGTGGGCGTCAGCGCCAGTACTGATCCGAAAGAAAGACGGATCAGTCCGCTGGTGCATCGATTCCCGAGCCCTAAATGATGTCACAGTCAAGGATACTTTCCCCTTGCCTTTGGTTGAAGACTGTCTGATACCCTGTCGGGGAGCACATGGTTTTCAAAGCTGGATCCCAATAATGCGTACGGGCAATGAGAGTAAAAAGAGGCTGACAGAAAGAAAACTGCCTTCTTGACCAAGTACGGTCTGTTCGAACATGTTCGGATGGGATTTGGGCTCACCAATGCACCAGCCACATTCTCACGCGGGTGAACCTTATCCTGAGAGGTCTGACATGGAACCCCGGGTGCTCGCTTTTCTGGACGACATTTTGGTGTTAGGGACGGCTTTGAAGATCATTTGCAGAATTGGAGGGGGGGCGTTGCAAAGGTTTCGACAGCATGGTCTTAAGCTCAAGCCAAAGAAGTGCCTTTTCTTCCAGCCCAAAGTTGAGTTCCTGGGGGGAAATGGTTAGCAAAACAAATTGCTATTCTGACCGGGATATCCAGACTGTGAGGGACTGGCCCTTTCCGAAATCTTAAAAAGATGTGGAGGGGTTTCTTGGCTTCGCTAATTACCATCGCATGTTCGGTTCCAGACTTTGCAGCGTGGCGCAGCCTTTGTATAGCCTCACAGGAAAAAACAAGTTCTTCTGGGATAGGAAAAGCAGTATTCCTTTGAAACCCCTGTAGAGTTTGACTAAAACCCCCCGTCCTGGCATTGCCAAACAGCACGGATCCATTTGTATTGGATACGGATGCTATTGATTTGGCAATCGGGGCGGTTCTGAGTCAGATTCAAGGAGGTGTGGAGCGGGTGATTGCGTAGGGCAGTTTCGCCCGACTCCTGAACAGAGAAGGTACTGCACAACCAGGAAAGAACTGTTGAGTACGTGAGGTTTACAAGGCAGTTAAAGTACTACCTATTAGGTGGGACTTTTTACGTCAGGACCGACCACTCAAGTCTTACATGGCTCCTGGGGTTAAACACCCACAGGGGACAGCTGGCCGATGGATGGAGTAACTTTCACAGTCCATATGGTTATTAAAACATGGGGCCGGGGGCAAAGCACCAGAACGCGGATGCGTTGTCCAGAATTCCTGACGCTTTGACCCCTTGTCCATATGGCCATCTTTTGTGGCTGGCATTCGGCCTGAAAGTTTGCCTTGTGGGGGTTGCAAATACTGCAAGAGAGCCGACGAACAGTGGGGGGAGTTCATTCAGGCTGTGGACGAAGCCCGGGGCCTGACGGAAGGAAGCCTGACAGTTATGGCTCCCGAGGATAAGGGGCCCCAGCCGGATGGACCTACAGTAGCTTCTGTGGGGGGGTCTCTCTCTCGAGGAGTCACGGAAGAGGTGCCATGGGGTTTGCCAGCCACCATGGCCGTGTACTTTCTCTCCGCAGGGAGGGGTACCAGGGGGTTTTTGCCAGTCATGATGGCCGTGTGCCTACTTCTGAAGGATGGAATGCACATGACAGTGGCGAAATTCCTTGCCAAATTCCTAAAGTCTTGCTTGCCCATGCGCCAACAAGCATGACAGTTGCCCAATCTCTTTGCGGTCCCAACCGGGGGAGCGCATGCCAGTGTCCGGGTGCAAACGGGGATGCACCTAAAAGGGAAATTCGGGCTCTGTGTCTGCCAGTTTTCGGGGATGTCCGGACATCCCTGCCAGTTTTCGGGTGCAGAGTGTGCTCCCAGTTCTCTGGTTCACCCGCAGGGTGAACCTGACAGTTTTCGGCCCGAAAGGGGCCTGACAGTTTTTCTGGCACACTCAAAGGGTTTTTGCACCTGCCAGTTTTCTGACACATCCTGAGCGCCGAAGTACTTCGTCTGGCCGGCCAATCGTTGCTTTCACCTTGGGTGGAAACACCCAGGTGTCTCAAGGTTACAACGAGGGGTGACCAGCACGAGTACATTAAGTTTCTGTCCTCGGGACAGCCAGAGTGCCTCACTGCCTGAAAAGGCAGTGCAGGAAAGTCTTGCCGGTCTGAAAGACTTTGAGACTGGCAGCACTGATGGCGTAAGCTTTGAGATAGAGACTCGGATGGACAGGTGCAGCTGAGGACCTGTAATGTGCGCCCTTGCCAAGAGGCTACCTCGGAAATCCCCTCGTGCGGGGGGTTTACAGTTCGGAACTCCAGACAGCACAGGGGAAAGATAAGGATCTACACCTGCTCATCCATCCCTTTCAGAAAGGGACTGAACCCGATGAAGGGGAATTTTTCTCAGCTTCGCCAAGTGCAAAATACATTGGCTGAACAGAGGGTTGTTCCTGCTTAAGGAAGGCTTGCTATTCAGGCCCCAAGCTAGACTCAAGGACTTGGAACTGGTAGTCCCTGCTTCCCTCCAGGAACAAGCAATACAGTGGCACCATAAACCTTTCCATCAGCAGCACACCAAGCGGGGCGAGGACTAAAGCAGACTGAAGGAGAAATTCTTTTGTTTGCTTTAGCTCGTGATGTCGAGGCCTATGTGTTGCCCCTGCGACGTTTGCAGCAAAAACAAGAACAAACGTTATGGAAAGTCCCATTGACTGAATACCACGCAGGGCCCCGATGGAACGTGTCCATATTGATTTCATTGGCCCTCTGCCCGGGACAACCCATGGAAATGAGCACTGCCTCATGATGGTGGACCAATTCACCAAATGGGTGGAGTGCGTGCCTCTTCCATCTCAGAAGGCCGAGACAACAGCAAAAGCTGCGGTGGATGGTTCTTTTCAGGGTTTCGGTTGCCCATTACCCAGCTGTTCCAGGACCAGGGACGCAATTTTGAAAGCAAGTTGTTCGAGGCATTGTGCCATGCTTTCAAAACTCACAAGGCCCGAACAAACGCCATACCCGTCCTGCGTCGAATGGTCAGGTGGAGCAAACCGAAGTTGATGTCCGTAATCTCCGGGGGAACGCAAAAGGGAAAATGCAGAACTGTTTCCGACCCTGTAAACCAAAACTGGCTTTACCCCACTTGGAGGGGAGGAAGTGAACAACCACCACTGATGTCCGTTCAGGCCAGAAAACAGGTTAGGATGATCCCACTGGAGCTTCAAGACACATCTGAAAAGAACTGAAACATTGAGCGGGGGAGGGAGGATCCAGTCTTGTTAGCCTTGCCGAACGGGGGATTCGTTTCCTTGGATCCAGTGGTTGAAGGGTAAATGCAGGAAAGTGTTCCCTGAAAGTCAGGGGCCACTGGAAAAACTTGTATGACGGGTTTAAATTCAACTTGCTGTGGAAAACCAATGCAAGATGTCGGGAAAAAATCTCGGATCCACGTTAAAGTACATCAGGAAAGGTTCTGGAGGTGGGACGGGTTTAACTGTTCTGCAGGAACAGGTGACGTTTCTGACCAATGCCGACTTCTTGCAGGATGGTCCCAGGATCAGGTTAAAGCACGATGTCCAAAAGACAAGTAAAGGCAGGCTTGCAGGAGTGACTTTTAAAACAGGGTCGTTTCAAAAGGCCATGGAAACAACGCCGGGGCGCCGATGATTTAGCACGGGTCCGCTTTTGCAAAGACCAGTTGGGGCAGGCCACTTTACCAAGGGTGTCCGAGGCAAGGAAACCGCCAGGATGGGGCCGCGCGCGGGGTGTTTCGGGGCGAAAGGTCGGGCGACAGACAGTTGTGGGTGGTACAAAGGGTGTCCGGGCGGCGGGGGCCCGGAGGGGGGGGGGGGTGGGGGGGGGGGGGGGGGGGGGGGGGGGGGGGGGGGGGTGGGGGGGGGGGGGGGGGGGGGGGGGGGGGGGGGGGGGGGGCCGCCCTTGACATACGCTTGCTGAC
The DNA here is from genome assembly GCA_018398815.1 of Conus ventricosus. NCBI lineage: Eukaryota > Metazoa > Mollusca > Gastropoda > Neogastropoda > Conidae > Conus > Conus ventricosus. The sequence continues at coordinate 6,873 of JAFLJL010002485.1, read as the reverse complement.
CGACCCCAATTTGGAATGCCAAAACGAGCGGCCCTCCGCGAGGGATGAGCCTGCCAGAGTGTGAGGAAATGAGCATTCCGACATCCTCAGCGTAATGGATACTGGGGAAGATTTTCCTGGGTTGCTCTCCCCACGAGAGTCGCCCATGAAGGTCGTTTCCCAGGAAACACCAGAATCCGCTGCCGGGTGCTCTTCCTCATCTTTGGATGGCCCGCCTGGTGCGGAAACGGACCGACAGGGGAGTTGGGCCAAAAGTACAGCCCCTCCCAAGAAGTGGTGTTCCGGACTGGGGCCTCCGAAGGTCTAGAGCTTGCGCAAGCGGGCAGCCTCAGCACGCGAGAGGCTCTAAGGTAAGGTTCCCAAAGCGGGCCCAGCAGAAAAGTGGACCTTCATTAAACCTCCCTACTATTTGGAGGACTGCGAGTGAGGAGGCAGGAAGACACACTCGGCTTCGGCCAGGAGGAGGATGAAGAAAAACAGGCTAAGCGCCTAAGGCGAAATTCCCGCGCCACCTTCCACCCCCTCTTTGGTCGGGCCCAGGGAGGCCGTCCCCCGTAGCCAGTCACACCCGGCCAGTCGAGTCCCGGGAGGAAGAGTGTAGGTACCGGCTGCCCAGGGGCCAGTAGGGGACCTGAAGGTGCATGCCTTCACACAATCACCTTCCTGGGGTTTTCGACGAAAGGCTGCCCCCAACATTAGAAAACGTGTTGAAGTGGCGTAGGAAGGCATTGTTGCAGGCCAGGACTGGCTGATCTGTCGTCTGGTCGCTGGAGGACTTGGTTTTGGTTCCTCAACATGCAGGGTCTCCTGTCCACCCTGAAAGTATGCACGCATCTTGGATGGGGAGAGGGAGGCTAAAGACAGCTTTTTGTCAGTACATGGGGAGCCCGTGCCGACTACCTTCCAGCTGTACCCGGCAGAGTCACCAGCCGTGTTGGTCCACTGGAGGGTGTGCGGCTACTGGTGGCGCGGATGGACCACCAGGAGAGTGAGTACTGGAGGGAACATTATCCGTCGCCGGGGGCTGTGGAGCCTGCCCAGGCAGCCTGAAACCCGAAACTCAGCTTCCATGGGCATTTGACGCACACTTCCACATGGAAGGGCTGTCAAAGCAATGCACTCTGCGGGACTTTCCCGTCTGAGGGCTGTGCTGGATGGACCTTCGTGAGGATGGAAAAACGGGTCCAATTGGTGGAACTTGCGCCTCCTTTTTGCGATCCCGTCTCCTACCCTCCTCCGAGGATCTTGTTTGGTACCCCAAGGATATGGTGGTGGCGGTTGGGCTGCATCCCAAGCATTGTGCGACACTGGCTGGTCGGGATATGGAGAGAGCCTCGGTTAGGCAGGGGAACTTGTCTTATCGCCACGGGTGGCCGCTGTGGGCGAGATTGGACTCGACCACAGCATGTCAAATTTAGACCTGGTCCCGGCAAGCTGTGAATCTCCAGGATTCTGCCCTTGGTCTCACCCCACCATGTTGTTGTGCTACATGCCGAGGGATGCCTGGGATGGAGGGGCAGAGGGCCCACCTCCAAATGCTGTGCCTGGTCCGGATGGCCTACCCCGTGAGCAGCGTATTTATATTCACTGTTTCACGGGGATGAGAACGTCTGTGACCGATGGGGGGGGGCCTTCCCCAATGTCCACTTTGGGTTCACCCAAATTAGCCAGGTCCTTTAACCCGGAGCAGGAAAAGGCACTAGGTGGGATGGACCGGGGCCGCATCCTTCTGGAGACAGACGTCCTATTTCCCTCCCCCAAAGAGCCAGTGGTCTGCACCCAACCAACTCTTCCCGTGGGCCCAGTGTGTGGCACCAATGCTGTCAGTGCTGTGGAGGAGCTTTTGGGCCGGTCTGCCAGCAATGCTCTGCGCCTCTTCAGCTGTTAGGGCAAAGCGGATGCTAGCGACCTGGGCTCTTGCGAGGGAACTACACCACTAAAGCTTTTTCATAAAGTCGGGGGGAGTGTAGTGACGCACGAGTGAAGTGTGCAAAAAGCACTCGGTTTACCACCGGAAAACCCGGGAAAGGGGCACCTCGCATGAGCAGTGCTCACTCACCAGCAACGACAGGGGGGGAAGAAGCTGGCTCATTCTACTTTGTCACCCCCTCGAGTGTGGACCACCTCAAAGCCAGCTCCCGACCACTTCAAGCCAGCCAGACAGCTACTGGACCATTGCGAACGCCCCGTCCCCCTACTTCAAGCCAAGGGAGCGACGTGTGGCGTCCGGAGACCAACACCGAATAAGACAACCACCATACCTGCGGAACCAGACGTTGGCCTTCGCCTTCCCTGGTTGCGCCGTCAGCTGTTTGACCCTCTGAGGAAAGCGCAAGCTCGGCTTGGACAGAGCACGTCACAGACTGACCACCCACTTTGCCATTCCAGTACTGCAGGGTGAGTTGCACTGTGTGCGTGTGTATGCGTTTTTTGTGCATGAGAAGAAACCCCAATACTAGGAATAGTTAACGCACTAGTTTTGACATGTCACACTAAGCCACCCTTCTAAAGTGTAGGGTAAACACTTTAAATGCTTTTTGTTCTTTCACGGACCACGACTTCCGGTTTTGTGGCTAACACACGGACGAGTTAAATTACATCTGTATGCACCCTATAACAACCATAAAAAATTCCGAAAGTAAAACCACACTGGGGAAAGGACTCCTTTTTCCGACCTTTTGACTCCGACGTTTTTTCCCCAAAAGTAAAGGGGAACAACTGGATGACGACGGTCAGAGGGAAATCCATGTCAACTCTTGTCAGTAAAAAAAAGTATTTGCTGAGTAAAAAAAATCGGTCAACTTTTACTGTCATTTTGTTGTTGCTTTAAATTTTAAAACGTTTCTTGAATTGTCATGTTGCTCTTGTTGCTTTTGGTTGATTATAATGTGTGTGGGTTTTAGTTGTTGTTGTTGTTGTTGTTGTTATTATTCATTTAATTTTTTCGTTATTCTACTGGGAATTTTATTGTTGTTTGTCTACCCGTTTTGTTGGTTTTTGTTTTTGTTATTTTGTTGAACTGTTTTGTTGATTGTTGTGTGATTTTTTTCTTTGCATTACTGGGTTTTGTTTCGAGCTGATTTTTTTCATCGTTGCAATTGTTTAATAGTTGTTACTGTTGATTTGTCGAGGGATTTGCTACATTTAGTTGTTATTGTTGATTTGTCGAGGCATTTGCTACATTTAGTTGTTATTGTTGATTTGTTGAGGCATTTGCTACATTTAGTTGTTATTGTTGATTTATCGAGGCATTGCTACATTTAGTTTTCCCAGACAGCAAGGGTCCTAGGACCCACCTAAGGCCCACCCAGGGGTTTCCGGCCAGATTCAGCTTGTCCAAGCTGGAGCCAGCCAGAATCCAGGTGGACCCAGTGCCCTTGCTGTAAGGGGTTATTGTTGATTTGTCCCAAAGGGATTTTCTACGTTTAGTTGTTATTTTTGATTTGTCGATCCATTTGCACATTTAGTTGTTATTGTTGATTTGTCAAGGCATTTGCTAAAATTTTAGTTGTTATTTTTGATTTGTCGAGGCATTTGCTACATTTAGTTGTTTTTTGTTTTATTTGGCGAGGCATTTGCTACATTTATTGTTATTGTTGATTTTTCGAGGCATTTGCACATTTAGTTGTTATTGTTGATTTGTCGAGGCATTTTCTACGTTTAGTTGTTATTGTTATTTGTCGAGGCATTTGCACATTTAGTTGTTAATTGTTGATTTGTCGAGGCATTTGCTACATTAGTTTTATTGTTGATTGTCGAGGCATTTGCAACATTTTGTTGTTATTGTTGATTTGTCGAGGCATTTCTACATTTAGTTGTTATTGTTGATTTGTTTGAGGCATTTGCTACATTTAGTTGTTATTGTTGATATGTCGAGGCATTTGCTAAAATTTTTGTTGTATTGTTGATTTGTCGAGGCATTTGCAAAATTTAGTTGTTATTGTTAATTTTTCGAGGCATTTGCTACATTAGTTGTATTGCTGATTTGTCGAGGGATTTGCTACATTTAGTTGTTATTGCTGATTTGTCGAGGCATTTGCTACATTAGTTGTTATTGTTGATTTGTCGAGGCATTTGCTACATTTATTGTTATTGTTGATTTGTCGAGGCATTTGCTACATTTAGTTATTGTGATTTGTCGAGGCATTTGTACATTTAGTTTTTTATTGTTGATTTGTCGAGGGCATTTGCTACATTTAGTTTTTATGTTGATTTGTCGGGCATTTGCTACATTTAGTTGTTATTGTTGATTTGCGAGGCATTTGTAACATTAGTTGTTATTGTTGATTTGTCGAGGCATTTGCTACATTTAAGTTGTTATTGTTGATTTTTCGAGGCATTTTTTTACATTTAGTTGTTATTGTTGATTTGTCGAGGCATTTGCTACATTTAGTTGTTATTGTTGATTTTTTCGAGGCAATTTGCTACATTTAAATTGTTATTGTTGAAATTTTTCGAGCATTTGCTACATTTAGTTGTTATTGTTGATTTGTCAAAGGGATTTGCCCACGTTTAGTTGTTTTTTGTTGATTTGCCGAGGCATTTGCTACATTAGTTGTTATTGTTGATTTGTCGAGGCATTTGCTACATTTAGTTGCATTGCTGTTACTGGTTGTTTTTGTTGCCGCTGCTTTAGTGCTTGTCACAGCGTGTCGTTTTTGTTTTTGTTTGTTTTGTTGTTGTTTGTTGTTGTTGTTTTTTGGTTGTTGTTGTTGTTGTTGTTGCCTTCAGCAGTACATTGACACTAAATCAAGGTCGCGCAATAAATGAATTGTTTGTTTGGCTGGATTACCCCCCCCCCCTCTCTCTCTCCCCTCTCTCTCTCATCTCTCCTCTCTCTCTCTTTTCCCTCTCTCTCGCACTCTCTCTCTCTCCCCTCTCTCTCTCTCCTCTCTCCTCTTTTCTCTCTCTCTCTCTTTGCTGATGATGTTGTTTTAGCTTCATACTGTCCCAAGGGCTTACAAAATGATATCCTCAAACAATTTGCAGAAAAATTATGATATGAAAATTAATCTGGAAAAGACGAAAATAATTGTATTCAGAAAGGGGGATTTCTGGGGCAGAAAGAAGAATGGAAATATGGCGAGGAACATATAACGGTAGTCAACATTTATAAATATTTAGGGCTACATTTACAACCAAGCTTTCACTAACGTATGCGTGGAAGAGCTGGCCACTAAAGCAAAAATTAAAACAACTCAGCTCCTTAGATGCCTTTGGAAAAAGGAGGGTATTTCGAGAAATGTGTTCTTTAAGATGTATGATGCTCAATTGCTCTCCATTTTACTGTATGGGTCTGAGGTCTGGGGCTACCAACAGCTCCAGTACTAGAGAAGTCACATTATGTTTGCCTGTAAACGTTACTTGAACTAAGTAAGCAAACCCAAAAAAAAAATGGTGCTGGGGGACCTCGGCCGATATCCAATGTATGTTTAGCGGCTGAAAGGTGTATTCGTTACTGGGTAAGAGTTTGTAATCTGGCAGAAGAAAGACTACCCAAGAAAGCCCATAATATGTTAAACCACCTGCAAGAATTGGGCAAAAACATGGGCGTTTTACGTGAGACAGGTATTATTTGTAAACGGATTTGGAGATGTTTGGTTGCAACAGAGTGTTGGCAAAATGAACAATTCACTCATATTTTAGACAGAGACTCGCTGATCAGTATACACCAAAATTGGCATGATAAACTGGAATCAGCAAACGTTTTGAACTGTATTCTAGCTTTTAAGCAGTTCCTACGAACAGAGGCATTATTTGGATTACGAGATATCACGGTGTCAGAAAGCACGTATGTTAAGTTTAGATTTGACATTTCTCCAATAAGGGTCATAAACGAGATACAGAAGGGATGTGGTACCAAGAGATTTATTATGTCCGGGGTGCAAAGGAGCTATTGAAGACGTCACATGTGTTGTTTGAATGCAGTGTGTATGGAATATTAGAGAAAATGTGAATGCTATCAATAACGCTGAAAGGGAAATGTGTGTATGTAATGTCCTGGGGCCCATGAAGTGTCTGTAAGACAAGTCTCACGTTTTTTGTACAAAAGTTTTCCGAAGAAGATCACAGCTGATACAAGAGGAAGAACTGAAGAGAGTGTGTGGTTCATGCTGTGGAATGATGATTTTGAATGGACAAATTAAGCTCTAACAAATATTTCCCTAGGAATGGGAATTAATGGATGGATGCTCGTAAACTTTGTTAATAATGATTGAGGATCTCAGTTATTAACGAGAACTGAAGACTGATCGGGGATCAAGGGGGTAATATATCTTCTTCTTCTTCTTCCTAAAATACTGGTTCACTCAAAAACGAGTAGGTCACCAGCGTGCATGTTAAAAAGTAAAATAAAATAACATTGTAGCCGGGTGCTAACAGTGTATATATTCTTTTGGTTACCTTCGTGGATGAAAATGGTTTTTTTCGAGAGTTTTTTTTCCCCCTTACCTCCCTTGGTCGAATCTCATTTTTAATTGTGTAAATTCTTTAAATCATGAATACCTCAGAACCTACATAGTTGTATGTACGTCGCTAAAGTCACAAAATTAATGTATTTGATTCATTACAACCGTACTGGGCTGAGAAGCCCATATTTTCTCTAAACTGGGATTTTGCACGAGCATTTTTGGCGCCATTTTCAATTGTCTGTCGAATGAACATTGAATAATTCTTGATTTTAAAAAAAAGTAAGAGGAAAACCGAAGAATCTGAGGATGCAAATTAAAAGTAATGTCCATGAGCTCTCATTTTGTATATCGCATGCCTAAAGATCTTTTCTGTACAAGCTTGCGACTATACGAAATTTACTGACAAACGCCGTCCCTTTAGCGAGTCGCCTTCTTTGTTTTCTGTCGGAGTTTTGATCTGAAT
>JAFLJL010002484.1:0-26651 GCA_018398815.1 Conus ventricosus | reverse complement strand
CCCCACCCCCGGGGGAGGGGGGGGCGGGGGGGGGGCGGCTCCGATCTCGGCCGGGATGGCGTCAGCGGCCTAGCGCTCCCAGGGCAGGTAGAAGGTGCAGAGAAGGTGGAAGACGTATAGGAAGGTGGAGGAATGGGCAGGTGACCAAAAGGTGGGACGAAGCACCAGAGGGAAGGTGAAGAAAACTCTGCAAGCCAATCATGGCCTGTATATATACTGACTTCCATAAAAAACGTGAAAACAAAACAAGCTGAAGGTTGGGGGTGAATTTTATTGGTCACAATTGTACAGAGTGGAAGCGAGAATTCAACGTGATTTGATTCATTACACCGGTAATGTGTGAAAATGTCATCAGCAATATGTCTTTTGTGTTCAAAGTCCGCAACGTCTGCAAGGTCTTTTAATTCTAAGGTTATACACCTTACAGGCGCTAATGTAACTCCCGGTTCTTCTGGCTCCCGCGACATTTTTTAGTACAACTTATTATTTATTTCCAAAACAATGTGCAGGTTATCACATTTCACGACTTTCCCTGTTTTGTCTGCGATTTTTATATTAAATGATCCGACCCTCCCACAAACTAATCTTTTAAACTGTAAATTAGGGAATTGTATAATTTCATAATCGCAATATGCAGCTTTCCCTGACGGAAGAGCTCTTAAAACAGTTGAGGGCCTTCCATCATATAAGTTTTCATCAGTGCTTAGCTCATCCAATGAACATAGAGTAATGAATGTAATGCAAGATCGAGCGGATTTTCTCCCTCATAAGTAGTTTTGTCTGGTGTAACTCTAAAACTATGAAAGTCCGGATTGTCAGTTGCAAAGCCTAACATTTTAGCTAGCTCTCCACCAAAATAGTAACCTACTTCTTCTTTTTCGGGTTTGAATGCCAACATTGTTGTCAAATTTTGCATTGTTAAGTTTGAGAGTAATGTCAAAGTTACTCATTGCTTCTTTTAGTGAGCAAAACCCGTAATAACCGTCAGGTATGGTTAACTGGCTAACTAAGTTTCCTCTTATGCCATATTTTTGAATCTTATTCTTCTTCTTTGATTCACTTATATTAAACCATACAACTTTGTAAAATATTTCATTAAGTGCGACCATTCTGCTTCCGCAATTGTTATCAATAGCATGTTCTAAAAACGAAGGACGGTCTTGGGTTGTTATTGTTACAAACATTTTTTAAACGAAATAAAAAATGAGCGCATTCAAATGTACTGATGCAAAATATTCTGTTGGGCCGCACTACATCTTAAAAATATAACAACTGATACTCTTGTCATTTCTGTGACTCAGACTGACACCTTTCAAGTAAAGGCGAGTACTCCATTAAGCAGATATCTTAACCCCCCTATTAAAAAAGACTACATCGCGAAAGTGTGGTTCAGTCATCCGATGCAGTTTTATCAGAACCAGTTAAACTTTGCTGTGTTTTGTGTGCATCAACTGGGTGTGGAGTATCGTATGCTGATCATTTAAATCATTCTGATCCTTTGGTGAGGTCAGTGTATAGATTTCATTTTTATTACACATTTAGACGTATTTTGACTGAACTGCAAGCGCCATTGCCAAATGACAAACCGTTTAATCCATTCAGCAACAGAATAGACATGAAGGCTTTTGAAAGGATTTGTAACGAATTCAATATTAATGTTAAGACAGACTTTAGACAAAAGTTGGACCTTAATTATGGTCTAGGCACCCCTTATTTTTGGGGCGTGCACAGAAAGTATAACTATGACTGGGATCCTCCTTATACATCTTTCTCTTCAGGCACAACTGTTCACCTAGGGTCCATAGAGCAAGAGCATAAAACAGCATGGACAACATTTATCTTAGACACTTCTAAGGGCCTAAACTAGAGCGGGAATAGAACGAATAAACGACTCTATTCGTACTTACGTTTGGTGTTTGCTAGGTTCACAAGCACAGACAAGATCGAGCATAACTAATCCTTCTACTGGCTTTGATGCACAAAAACAATACTTAGCAAATTTAGAGGACGCCATTAATTCTACAGTTGATTTACCTTCAAGTATTAAAAGGTACCAACATGTTTTACAATACGCAAGATCGAAAGTAGACTTGCTGTTGGCACGGGTTTATATATGTGCCTTCTGACCTCAGATCCAGATGGGTTTACATAATAAAACTACAATAATGAAACCCTGTGGCAGGCATGAACAGAAGATCGGAAAAAACGACATAAATTCTGAGCCAGTTATATTGCAAACAATAAAAAAACAAGATGACCCCTCAAGATTAAGTCATCCAATCCCCGAGGTCCAAAGCCCGTTGAAGACCGCAAAAAAAAGTAATGCCCATGAATATGAAAAGACAGCATTGTTATTGGATTAACTGGGCTAGGATTACTTGGTCTTTATCTACTAAATAGTAACCCAACTTTTAAGAGAACTAATGCCCTAAGTGCTCAGCCATAAAGCCAACTACTTTGCTTGCAGTAGACAAAAGCCAGCTAACGTTTACCCCCTAATATACCTGGCAAAGAGTCTATAGCTTTCCCAGCTAATTTTTTTTAATAAACTCGCAAGATGATCAAGTTGTTTTTTTACCCATGATTTATCAGGTGGAGGCGATGGTGGTGGAGGCACTGAACTTTGACCACCGCCCCCTGTAATAGCCAACACCAGCGTATTTATTGCAAATCCTAAGGCTGTTTTTAACGCTTGCTAATGTGACTCCCTGCTCTCTAAACAGCGTTTTTTTTCGTTCTGCTAGCGTTGGGGTTTTCATATAAATTTGTTTGGATAGTTTTCTCTTACTTCGCTTACTTGAGTTTGTAATTGTTCTCGGTTAGTATTCAACACTTCTAGTCTAGCTAATCTTTCTATATTAAGGTCATCTAGTCTTTGTTCTATTCTTTCTTTAACATCACGCCCTAAGTTGGCGTCGTCAGCCTCAGCAGTTTTTTTCTTTTTTTATACGCTCCTTTAGTTCAGTCAGTTTTGCTAAATTTTTTTAATAATTCCCCTTTGATGGTTCTTAAAGCCGTTAAGGGCTACTTTAAATTTTCTCTTAGGTATCTCTGGTTCGTCTATAGTTTTTATGCTGTTTCTTCTTCTTCAGTGAGTTCTGCTATTGATTTATTATTTCGTCTGTTTTTGGACTTAAATCTTCATGTGGCATGTTTTGTACTTGGTTAGCTGTTGGGAGTTCTTGCAGTGCGTTTTGAAGTTCAGCAACTTTATCCCGGGTCTAATTTTGGTTTAGCAAGGCCCAAGGCGATTTTGTACGCTCACAGGAGAGTTTTTGTCTAATTGTACCTATGGCTAAAAACTTTAATGGGTCTCGTTTAGTTTTAAGCTGAACACGTTGTCCTTGGTCGTTTCTTACAAACAAATGGCATCATCATCTCGTTCAAATCATTAGGGTCTATAAAAATCGGGAGGTTTTAGGTTCTAAACTTTTGTAAAATTTCTTCGGCCGTACTTTCTGTTAATTCACGCCGCAATGAGATCGTTGAGCGATGCTGTGTCAAAGGAGTTCTTTCATCATGTCGTCTCCAGCATCCAAAACCCCTAAATCTTCAAAGTTAATTCCGCCATTTTTTTAAATAATTAACTTTTTATTTTTTTTTATAAAAAATGGCACAAATATATGGCTCGATTCTTGACCCCCATAGAAGCCTGAAAAAGCCCCATGGCGTGAGGGAATAAGCGGAATATTACTGTTCCAAATAATCCCTCTATATTGATGCAGATCAAATTCTTACTGTCAAATTTCCAGACCCAGGAGCAGATGAAGTGATTGTGCCCGGCTCTGCGCAACTTACTTTCAAAAAAGAACTCGAATCAGAAACAGACCCAAAACAGGACGGTTGTCCAGAATCTAGGACGGGCAATCGTTAAGAAAATTTCTATAAAACTTTAGGGGCAAGAAATATTTTCTTTACACAATGCAGACATATTTTTAAACCCATTCTGATCTATGGCTAACCGAGAATGAAAGGGCCGATCTTGCGTTTAAAGGAATTGGGAAATGAGGACTAAAACACAGAATGGCGCCGAAAATGCTAACCCAGAGGGCAAAAACAAGAGCGAAAAATTTGGTAGGGGAAAATCGCTTTTCATACCTTAGATTTTGATTGTTAAAAGCGCATGCCCAACTTTAAAGGAGCATTAAAAGAAGATTGTCAATGAACTAAATTTTAAGAAAAACAAACGGTTTTCGATATCAGACACCGAAGCAAATCGCATTTCTGACATCTCGTTAAAATTTGACGTTGTTAGCAACCTGATTTAGCAAGGGTGATTGGCAACAAATATCAGTCACAATTAGCAATATATTCGAAAAAGTGATTTTATCATCAACATATCCTAGAAGCAAGGGAGACATATATGGAATTTTAGTTTGTGTCCAGCAAGTCCTTAAAGGTTTTTATTGCTGTGTAAGGAAGAACCCTTTAAAAGGGAAGTGAAAAGTTTATTAATCTAAAATAACGAAAATACAATGTTCGATTGATGGAAAATCCCAACCAAATCTACGCTAGCGGGGGTTAAAAACCTTTTAGCATTTTGATGAAAAAAGAAAATGTTTGGAGGGGGAGGTGAGAAATCCAACAGGACCTTGTTTAAAGTTACACTTACAATGTTAGACTCGATGATTATTTTAAAAACGAAATACGGGTTTGGAAATTTACCCAAGGGGACGAGGGTAAACAGTTGTGTGGGGAAATGGGGAGAAAGTTAAAAGGCAATAAACATTCAAATTGATAAAAAAAAGATGGTGATAACCCCTTAAAGCACATTTGTTTTTAAAAATGATGCGCAGCTGAATATTGTAGATAACAGATTAAAAGATCCAATATACTAAATTATTTTTTTATTTTATAAAAAGCATGCCTGTTAAGCATTATCCAAATGTGCCTACAGCGCCAGAGCCGCCAAAAGAAGGGATAGTAGGCAGCTCTGCTGCTATAGAAACCCCCGACATAAAAACCTTCAGATTAACCAACATTACGCAAATGCAGCAAGTACTAGAGCAAGACCTTTCAAAATACAGCAAAACCAAACGAAGGTATTCTGCTGCCTTTAATGCTGTTACATATGTTAATACTGGAGCATCGACTATAAGTGCTCTATCAGCAGGAACGAGTGTTGGTCTCTTAGCAACGGGCATAGGCGCACCCGCAGCTTTCCCTCTAGGTGGTTTGTCTTTAGCTCTTGGCCTGTGCTCATTAGCCGTAGGTGCTGCTAGCAAAAAATTAAAAACTAAACTCCAAAAGCACACAGCTATGGTTCAACTAATAACAGCTAAACTTAGTTCCTTTAAGCTGACAAATAAAGCATTAGCTGACTCAAACATCACGATGAAAAATTTTTAATCGTTTACAGACCGATTTTTGATGACTAAAAAAGACAAAATTTTGATCTTAAAAAGAAAGGCGAACAACTTTTTCTCAACAGCCAACACCGAGCAGAAAAAAAAGGGAAAATGTTTAAAAAAAGTAAGAACATTAAACCTGTTCTAAACACTCACGTTAACAACACCAAAGGTGTTTATATTTTGTTTATGATCCGGGCGCAAAAAGACCGTTGATATTGATTTGATTAATTTTTTTTTTTAAAATTTAAAAAATATTTGATTAGAAAAAAACTCAGTAGGGAAAGATATATAAAGGGCCCAACAAATTGTTTAAAACAATGCGTAAGAAAAGATTTGTCAAAAGTTTTAAATGATATCACTAGAATCATTGATTCAGCAAGCGTACGGCAAGTTTTGGACATGCATTCTCAATTCCGGTAAACTAAAAAATAGACCCGCCATTAAAGAAATTTAAACTGTTTTAAATCACTAGTAACAATAAATGAAAAAAAATAGAAGTCGGGGTCTCAACAAACAGCAGACTATTCTTCCTCTAATTTTAAAAACACCTGGTTGGGCAACAACCTACACATTTTGAGGCCGCTAAGAAGCAAAAAATGAGGCCTGGTTTGTCGGGGCGAAGTTTTAAAGAGATCAGTTTAAAAACAGCTAAGTACACCGATTGTAGGCGGGCTTAATTCCACACCTCCAGCATTGGGAGCGAAAAAACAGTTCTAAACTAAGAATTTTAACAAAAAATTTTTTATTGGTGTTTCTCCAAAACTCATCACGCCGCAAAAACGCAGAGAGAGTATCTAACAAACCCTTTCATCAAAGCTTTAAATTTGGATATCCTTTCCTGTTAGCGTAGATCAAATTGAACAGTTTGAAGAACAAAACAAACCAATAACTGTTAATATCTACACATGGGATGAGGAAACAAATCTACAGCCTATTAGAACGTCCAAAAACAGCCCAACGATTGGCGAGCCAGACAAAAGCCATGTTGACTTACTACTGATGTTTTCACCAGCAGGGCTACCGCATTACGCATTGATACGAACAATGCGTAGACTAATGCAGCATACTACAAAAAATCATGGCAAACAAGAATCTGTAGAAAATGTTTAACAAGAATTCCATCCATTCAAGCCGCGAGCGAACATAAGAAACACTGTATTGGCCCAGTTGACTGTAATACAGAACTAATTACGCCCCCACCTGGATCTAAAGTTAGTTTTAAGAACTGGAAACGGATGCAAACGAGCCCATATGTTGTTTACGCAGACTTCGAATCACTCATTGTTCCTTTGAGGGGCCAACCCCACAGAAACTTCCAAAAACAGCCTTTGTGAGTAATCATCAGATTTGTTCATTTGCTTTCATTGTTGTCAGGTCGGATGGCGCTCATTCTAACGCCAGAATTATACAGAGGACCAAATGCGGCTAGAAGATTTTTACAGCGCATGCAGCAAGTGCGTAATGATTGTTCTAATAATCTGAATTTTATCTGAAATCATAATGACGCCTGAAGACCAAGAACAGTATGACTTAGCCACTCACTGTTGGATTTGTGGTTTTAGGCCTCTCATCAGACGCAGCGAATCCAACAGTAAGAGACCATGATCACATTAGTGGGAAGTTCAGAGGAGCAGCGCACAGTAAATGCAATCTTCAACTAAAGTTTGAGCCAAAGACATGGAAGCTGCCTATATTCTTTCACAACTTGCGAGGTTACGACTATCATCTTATAATGAAAGCAGAAACCGACGCCTTCAGGGTAACATGCATTGCACAGTCATCGGAAAAGTACATGTGTTTCACTTTAAATAACATGTCTTTTTATGACTCTATGCAGCACATGATGGGATCATTAGAGTCACTGGCTATGTCCTTAAAGTCCTGTCCAATAACGGAAGAATATTTTGACCCAACTCTCGTTAGAAAGGGTGTTTACCCTTATGAATACATGAACAGTTGGGAAGGTTTGATGAAGACACTTCCTCCAAAAAGGCGCGTTCTTTTCTAGTCTCAGAGGAAAGGACATCAGTGATTCCGATTACCAGCATGCTCAAGATGCGTGGCAGAAGTTAGATTCTAAAACAATGGAGACTATCATGATTCATACTTGATGGCAGATGTATGTTTTTTGGGCGACGTCCTTTGAAAATTATAGAAAGACCTGCATGAAACATAGTCTGGATCCTGCGCATTATATTTCTGCGCCTGGGATGAGCTGGGACGCTTTCTTAAAATATACTGGGGTACAGATTGATTTATTGTCTGACCTGCAAATGATTCAGATGATTGAAAACGGATTGCGTGGAGGAATTAGTATGGCGTCGCATGGCAGAAGTTACAGATACAGATAGTTTTTGTTATAGATAAACCCTACTGAAGACATCTATAAAGACTATTGTAAAGCAAACAACAAATACTTGGACGACTATGATCCAAGTAAAAGGTCTAACTATCTCATGTATTTAGACGCAAACAATCTGTATGGATGGGCAATGGCGCAATCGCTTCCATTACGCAACTTTAAAATGTACACAGATAATACGAATAATATTCAAAAAGCATTAAAGTGGTTGGGCAGTTTGACGCCGGTCAACACGTGGATACATTCTAGAAGTTGACTTAGAATATCCTCATGAACTCCATGACCTGCATAATGACTATCCATTAGCAGCAGAAAGTCTAAAGATGGCAAAAACAGAACCGCCAAACTTGTGCCTAATCTTCGTGGCAAAAAAAAATTATGTCTGTCATTACAGACTTCTACAATTTTATTTAAGACAACGGGTTTTAAAGTTGACAGCTGTTCATCGTATAATTGCTTTTGATCAAGAACAGTTCATGAAACCATACATCATGAAGAACACTGATCTCAGAACTAAATCCACAGATGCTTCAGAAAAAGACTTTTTCAAGCTGATGAACAACAGCTGTTTCGGGAAAGACTATGGAAAATCCGCACAAGCGTAAAGATGTCAGATTGGTCACCAAAGAGAACGAAGCAATTAAGCTGACTTCAAAACCAAATTATCAAGACTTCAGAAGATTTCATGATCAGCTTTTTGGTATAATGATGAAAAAAAAGAAAGTCAAATTGGATAAGCCCGTTTTTATTGGGGTTTTCTGTTTTAGAATGATCAAAGCTTTTGATGTTAGAATTTCTTTATGACTACTTTAAGCCCTCATATCCTGAGTCCAGAGTGTGGTATTACCGTAGCAGACTACGTAAAGGGAGATAACTAAAGATATAGATAATAGAGGGCGCGCTAGGATGGAGGAGGTTACGAAAGATGGAGGAATAAACAAGCAACGGCTTTAATCGCTCGTCAAGTCTTTGCCTCCACTCTTCATGTCTGCAAGTCTCCCACCCACAAACCCATTCTACATGGTGGCAGCGACCATCTGAGCCTTCGAGTCGAAGTTCGAGATGACGGAGAACGCAGACGACATGCGTGCAGCAAGTTCGATGGCATCATCACGGCCCGTCAGCTTGCCTGCACCCAAGATTTTCAACGGGTCACCGGCGGCATGGCCGGCTTGGCGACAGAGGTTTGAACGATTCCACGTGGGATCAGGCTTAAAGCACAAGACACAAAGAGAACAAGTAAGTGTCTTTCTGTACACTATGGGGGAAGTTGCTGACGACATATTAGCAACTCTAACAATCTCGGAAAATGACGACGATCTCACTTACGACGTCATGCTGAAAGCTTTCAATGACTACTTTGAAACAAGAAAAAACGTCATTGTAGAAAGAGCTAGATTCAACAGGAGAACGCAGGGGATCTCGGAAACAATTGATAGTTTTATACAGGACCTGTATAAACTGGCTGAAGAATGTTCTTTTGGGACACTGAAGGAAGAGCTAATTCGTGATAGAATAGTAGTTGGAGTTAGAGATGACTCTTTATCCAACGACCTTCAGTCAAAACCCAAACTAACATTAACTGATGCCGTGCAGATTGCTAGGCAGGCAGAGGCAAGGAAAGAAAACCAACCCATTCTACTGTGTGAAACCTCAGCATCAGTAAACAGTGTCAGACATCAAAGAAAAAAGAAATTTGATTACAAAACAAAAGGCCAGAAGAGCGATAGAAGGGACACACCAAAGAAACAATGTCACTACTGTGGAAAAGAACCACATAGCAGAAACAGCTGTCCAGCTAGGCATGCTGAATGCGGCAAATGTGGGAAGAAAGGACACTACAAAGCAGTTTGCCGAAGTGGTCAGCATACTAGAGTGCAAGAAGTCTCAGCAGATTCAGACTCAGACTCTGAAGACTATTATTTAGAACACATTTTCAGTGTTGAAGATGAAGCCTGGACAGCAGACATTGCAGTAGACGGGTGTTTGCACAAATTCAAACTGGACACAGGTGCAGCAGTGTCTGTACTAGCTGAAGGACTGGCACCTCAAAAACAGCTCAAACAGACAAAGTTCTTCGTGGCCCGGGGGGGAAAGAAATTGACTGTTTTAGGTACCATGACATCACGTCTTCAATACAGAGACAGTCAAATTACAGAAGAGATGTACGTCATCAAAGGGCAGACTACATCACTACTAGGCAGATTAGCATGTGACAAACTGGGTTAGTTACACGTGTATACCATGTCAGCACACCACCCCACCATTTGGATCCACAAAAGGAGTTTCCAGCACTGTTCAAGGGCCTAGGTCACTTGAAAATGGCTCCCTACTCCATCACAGTTGATCCAGACGTTCGACCTACCTGCATCTACGCACCCGCAAGGTCCCTCATGCCCTGAAGCCAAAAGTCAAGAAAGAAATTGACCGCATGCTACAGGAAGGGGTCATTTCTCCTGTCAAGGAACCAACTAGCTGGTGCTCTGGGTAGTTGTCGTGCCAAAGCCAAATGGCTCCGTCCGCATCTGCATCGACTACACCAACCTCAACAAAGCGGTGAAAAGAGAAATTCACCCAATGGCCTCTGTAGATGAAAACCTCGCCAAGCTTGCTGGATCAAAGGTGTTTAGTAAGCTTGATGCCCGCAGCGGGTTTTGGCAAATGGAACTTTCTGAAGAATCCAAAACACTCACTACGTTCGTCACTAATGAAGGACGCTTTGCCTTCAACAGGCTCCCCATGGGCATCAGTTCTGCCAGTGAGGTATTTCAAAGAGCAATGTCAGATATTCTCGCAGGCCTGGAAGGAGTCATCTGTCACATGGACGATGTGTTAGTTCATGCTGCTGACCAGGCAACACATGATCAGATATTGAGATCAGTGCTTCAACGACTGCAAGAAGCTGGCCTGACATTGAACGAGAAATGTGAATTCTCCAAGTCATCAGTTCGCTTCCTTGGTCACATCATCGACGGTGATGGCATTCACGCAGACCCAGAGAAAGTGAAGGCCATACACGAGTTCCCACAACCGAAGAATGTCACTGAACTCAGAGACTGATGGGAATGCTGAATCAACTTGCCAAATTTACGCCTGAACTTGCCAGCATCACTGCTCCTCTTCGTACGCTGCTACGAAAAGATACTCAGTGGACCTGGGGCCCGACACAAGAAATGGCATTCCAAGAGATAAGAAAACTCCTTAGCTCTCCGCCAGTTCTTGCGCACTACTCAACTCAGCGCGAAACAATCATCGCAGCTGACGCATCAAACTCAGGCATTGGCGCAGTCATGTTCCAGAAGCAAGAAGAACGGCACCCGCAGACCCATTTGCTACATTTCCAGATCCCTCTCAGAAACTGAGCAGGGTATGCTACCATCGAAAAGGAAGCACTGGCAGCAACATGGGCCTGTGAAAGACTACAGGACTACATCCTAGGTCTTCATGTGACACTAGAGACAGATCACAAACCTCTAGTGCCCTCCTCAACTCCAAAGAACTTCACAAGATGCCACTCGCATCCTACGTTTCCGCATGAGGCTTATGCGGTACGATGTGAAAGTCGTGCATGTGTCGGGAAAGCAACAAATCACAGCAGATGCACTTTCCCGTGCACCCGTATCGGAAACCAAATGAAGATGACATCAGCTTCATTTCTCATGTGACAAACTTCACAGACCAGTGTACAGAATCACACCCTGTATCTAGCAAAAAACTGCAAGAAATATCAGCAACACAGAAAGCTGATGAAGAACTGTCTCAAATTCGCAACTACTGTGAGAGTGGATGGCCAGCTTACATGCCAGAAAACCAACTACTGAAACCCTACTGGCAGAATAAGCAACACTTCACACTTGTAGATGATTTGCTTCTCTACGACTCTGCATTGTGATGCCCAGAAATCTGAGACTAGAAACACTGGAAAAACTCCACCGCGGACACCTAGGCATCACCAAGACACGAGCACTTGCTACCTCATCAGTTTGGTGGCCTTCTCTTTCCAGTCAGATAGAAGAGATGGTGAACAAATGCAACACATGTGCCATTCACCGCCCAGAAAGAAAAGAACCTCTTCTACCATCATCTTTCCCAGACCGTCCTTGGTCCAGACTGGGAATGGATTTGTTCGAACTGAAAGGAAAAACCCACCTGATAGTGGTGGACTATTTCTCACGTTGGGCAGAATTCCGACATCTGGGAGAAGCTTACCAGCTCCTACACCATCAGAAAGCTGAAAAGCATTCTCGCCGTTCATGGGATACCTGACATCATAGTATCTGACAATGGACCTCAGTTTGCGTCGCAAGAATTCCAGCAGTTTGCAGAAGAGTATGGTTTCATTCACACAACAAGCTCTCCAAGATACAGCCAGAGCAACGGTGCAGCAGAACGAGCTGTACAGACCATCAAAAACATGCTGAAGAAAACCAAAGATCCCTACCTTGCACTTCTCCAATACAGGGCATCTCCGCTCCAAAATGGGTATTCACCTGCTGAGCTCCTGATGGGAAGAAAACTGCAGACAAACCTTCCCACACTCCCTTCCTCCCTCACCCCCAAAACACCAAACATCCCAACGTGAAAGCCAGAGAAACAATGCAAAAGGAGAAACAAAAACGGAACTACGACAAACGTCACAACACCAAACAGGCGACTCCACTAACATCTTCCCAGAAGGTGTACATTAGAGATCTGGACAGATTTGGAACTGTTTCAACCCACACCATAACCCCCGATCATATGTGATCAACACCGCTCAAGGGAACGTACGTCGCAATCAACGTCACCTGATTCCAGTGATTTCACCTCCACCAACAGCAGAAGTGACGCGAGAACCGCCACCATCACCACAACCTCGACAGATAGTGAACGGTCCAACATCATCGAAGACGGACACTCCAGCAAAGAAATCTCCTCTCAAGAGGCAGAAGCCTACACCAGTCTCATCACCTGTTGCTTTTCACACAAAAAGTGCAGGGCTGTCAAAAAGCCAGAAAAAACTGAATTTGTAGAAGGATCAATCAAATCTTCACCTTCACGGTGTCAACAAACTACAACACCAAAAGCAGCTGTGTTTACATAAAAAGGATAAAATGTAAATTTTCTTTTTTTTACAAGCTCTGTGTAGCTAGAGCTTTATCTACAATGCTAAGCTCAGTGTAGTTGAGAGCTTATGCAATTCATGGCCTTTTTAAGTTTCATGCTTAGCTCAGTGTAGTTGGAGCTATGCTTTAGTTCAGTGCAGTTGCACATAGTTAAGGCTCAGTGTAGTTGAGAGCCAGTTTCATTTAGTTAATTTAGGTGGAATTCTCTTCATTCTGTGGAAGGAACACCAGTTTTGAAATCAACCTTCTGTTTGGAGAACAATATCAGAATGAAGCTGCCTTTTAAAGAGTTGTTTTGAGTTTGTTTTGCATGCAATGGTTTTTTTTTAT
Source organism: Conus ventricosus (assembly GCA_018398815.1). NCBI lineage: Eukaryota > Metazoa > Mollusca > Gastropoda > Neogastropoda > Conidae > Conus > Conus ventricosus. The sequence continues at coordinate 13,503 of JAFLJL010002484.1, read as the reverse complement.
TATCTAATGCTACTATTTGCCTATGCACATTGAATTTAATGCTTCTAAGTCTTTTATGAAGGGCATGGGAGAAAGAAATAATAGAACAAGGATTTGTTTTTATTGTTTAGTTAAAAACAAATGTGTTAATATGAGGGAATTTATTTTAAATTTTAAACTTGTTAAGTTGCACATAAAAAGACTAGTTTGTTTGTGAACTTAAAAATGGGAAGCAGAAGATGTGAACTTTTGACAAGATCTATGATGAGAAAAACAAACTGTTAATATTAATACAATTTATATACCATAGATGAAAGAATTGTCCACCCACTCAAAAAGGGGGAGTTGTGGTATTACCGTAGCAGACTACGTAAAGGGAGATAACTAAAGATATAGATAATAGAGGGCGCGCTAGGATGGAGGAGGTTACGAAAGATGGAGGAATAAACAAGCAACGGCTTTAATCAGCTCGTCAAGTCTTTGCCTCCACTCTTCATGTCTGCAAGTCTCCCACCCACAACCCATTCTACACAGAGTGCTTTACACAGATACAGATAGTTTTGTTATAGATATCCCTACTGAAGACATCTATAAAGACATGGAATTAGAAGTAGCTAAAGGGCATGCAGGATGGTACGACACATCTGATTATCCTAAAGATTCGCCTTTGCATTCAATTACTAACAAGAAGGTTTTAGGAAAGATGAAGGATGAATTATCTGGAAAGGTGATCAAGGAGTTTGTTGGGTTAAGGTCAAAAATGTACAGTATTTCAAGCCAGGAGAAAACTATCAAAAAAGCAAAGGGAATATCTCGCAGTGTTGTGCAGTCGAGCATATCGCATAACTACAAAGAAGCGTTGTTCAATAAACATACTTTTCATCATGACAACGTAAAACTACGATCTAATCTACATGAGATCAACACAACTGTTGTAACAAAGAAGTCATTAGATAGAACAAACACAAAACGAGTATTTGTTAATCCAGAGTTTTCATATGCAATCGGGCATTGGAGAACGGCATAATTATATTCTTCAGGTATATATTCGGGTCCATATTTTTCATCAACTTTATCTATAAAATCAATCATATCAACCTCCAATTCATTCAAAATTTTTCTCATGTTTGCTTGATGCGCTTGAATTTTTTTTATTATTTCGAGATATTCTTTATCCCATTTTTGATAGTCAAAATTTGGGATTTTGGGTTGTAGGTGATCTGGATGCATTGCCATGTGCTGATGAATCCTCGCAAATGTTGCACTAATAGCAGAACTCAAACCATATGATTCCCGCATCAATTCCAAGGTCTTTTCATTTATCATTCTTGTATGATTCTGCGCTTCCTTCTGAGCTTCCATTTTAACTCAAATATATTTACGTAAATTAATTAAAGCGGAACTGTGTCTGGCGGAATTATCTGCAGTTCTTCCTTCACAAAAGATCTTTGGGGAGCTGGTTGTTTTGTTGCGTCAGTTTCTCGTAAATAATACACGGGCGGATTCATTTTTACAATTCTTTTTATTTCATATGGATCAACACTCCAAACCGGATCGGTTGCCCTGATGCGAGTGTCCCCTTCTGCTTCCCCCGGCAAATAAAGGTACCTTACTTTTAAACCAAACGGTAATAGTTTGCTAGTTGTACTGGAGTCCCCTTCAACAGCATTTATTGTTTGTTTTTTGATTGCTTGTACTGGTTTTAGCCCTGTTAATTTAAATTCTTCATTATTCATTGCGCGCAAAAACTGAGGGCAGTCTTCTAACCCATTCTGTGTTGCGAGAATTGTCAATAAGCTCTCTGTGATACTGGTAGGAGAAAAGTCTTTCAGATAACTGTTTGTTAAAGTTTTCAACTAAAGCCTGTGATCTGTGAACTCCCGGAATGCCTCTTTTAATGGTAACTCTATGTTTTAACAATAATTGATTCACTTGGCCTTTAATTCTTTTCCATCATCGACTTGAATCATGCGAGGGTAAGTTAAGGGGCCTCGTTGGTATATCAGTTGTATGGCAACAGCAACAGCAGAAGCACTCTTTTGTGTTAATGGTTCCGCATCTTTGTATCTTGAAGCTATGTCAATGACTGTAAGTGCACACTTAAATCTTTTTCGTCTAATCGTATCATGGGGTAAATATAGAAGATCCATTTGATGGGTGTCGTTCGGTATTGTGTTAACAAAGTGTGGTCTTTGTATTCGTTTAGGCGCAGGTAAATAAATTTGCCAAATCGCTTGTTTAGATAACCATTCCTTCGCTGTTTGTTCACCGACTCCAGCTGCTTGGCTTAGCTTTTTTATTGCTGTAATTCCCTTCCAATATCCTTTGGGCGAATAATAGATTTTGTTCATTTTTTATTCAACCAATATTATGCGCAACAAAATACACAACGGTCATACCAAAGACAATAAACGCGATTTCTTGCATCTTTTTTTCTGATGGATGATAAAAATCGCTAAATTTTGGTGGGGGCAATGTCTCGATTGGTTTGCCTGTTACAAGATAATATTCTTTTATTGCTTGGTCAACGTCTTTAAATGTGTAAGCCGCATGCCCTTGTTTTTTCAGTTTGTTATTAATAAAATCTAACTGCTCAATTCTCTGCTTTTCATAGCGATCTTGTGCTGCGGCTAGTTGCTCCACAGCTTTGTTATGTCTTTTTCTCTCGCCGTCATCCCGCAGTTTACTAAATGCGTAATTACTTCCGCTAAAAGCAAGCGCATTAACCACAGCGCCACCTATCATCATTACGAGTGAAGCCATTTTTATAAATGTATTTTTTCAATTTTACATATTTATATTCTCTGGAATTATTTCTTGCTTAACTAAAAAATCTTTTGTAGCAAATGAAGCTGCAATAATAGCAATCAGCTTTGCCAAGTCTTCAAAGTCTAGTTTGCCAAGATCTGCCAGTTTTATTTTTAACAGGCTTTTACCAAGCATCGTGTATCCTACACTTAGACCTCCAATAACAGCAGAATGGTATACAAGGTTGGCAACAGTTTTTTTGGTGCTCATTTTTAAAAAATAAAATAATTATAATTAATAAAAAACATGAACACCGATGATCTGCTAGAGCTACAGAGCGGCCTAAACCGTCTTGGACTTACAAATGAAGAAGTTGATGACCAAGCTATTATGTCCAAAAAGGAAAGGCTGTATTCTTTGGCAGCATGTGGAAAAACAAAACAGTTCCTCGGAACTGAATTCAGCATAGAACAAATTCAACAAATGTCGCCACAAGACATTGTAAAGTATCACAACAGGTATGAAGCGCAACTAGGATCAAGAATGGTAAAAAGTGTTGGGCAAACGGTTCTTAGTTTGTACACTAAACTAGTCAGTAGATTTGTCCCATTGATTCTGAACAAGACTTTATGTATGATTTAACGCAGGATCCAGTTTTAACAAAGTCATTAGAGTCTCTAAGCTGTGATCTATATTACAGATTTGGAACATTATTGTCGCCTCTAATCATGGGATTAATTACTTTTAATCATATAGATTTTATTTCCCTTCAAAATGACCAAGCCAGAAAATCAGCAGAATCAGAAAACACTGAATCAGGTGGAGAAAGTGACCAGTGAAAAGCATCCTGGGCGTGTTGCAGCAGGAAAAAGATTAGCAGAGTGGAACAAACAATCAAAATTAAAATTACAAGCACATAATATAACTCATAATGAAAACATAACACCGCCAATGCCAGAACAAGTTGATTCAATACCAGCTATAAAAACTCCATGTGATTCAAGGCCTACAGCACCAAAGTCTTCATGGAATATTGAACTTAAAACTGTTGTCATTTTTGGCGCCCTTGCTGCTGCTGGGGGTGGTTATTACGGTTATAAAATATATAAACAACGCTGGCAAAAACAAAAGCAGTCAGAAAAATCTGAACCACTAAATACAGAAGACAAAAGCATGCCAGAACCACCAACAACAAATCATTTTGATCCATTTGAAATGTAATAATATTTTAAGAACTTAATTTTAAATTTTTTTGGATAAAAATAGATCATGGCGTATTATAAAATGATGTAGTCAATAAATAAAGACATGGAGTCTATAAAAAACATTTCCATAGACCAGAATTGTAATCAATGCAGTTGCTTAGGATGTAAGAACTTCATTAAGATCTATGCTAACCGATCTTGCGCAGAAGGCGCTAAGCAAGATATTCTCAGCGATGACGCGTTTTTTGAGGCGTGTGTGCACTATATTAGACATCTACTATTTAAGACAAAAACATAGATTGTATTGTTTTTTTGATAATTATAAGATAACTTGAATAAGAACTTAGTTGTACTTAAAGGACGACTTAGTTATAATCTTAGGCTGACTTAAGTAAGAACTTGAGGATGACTTGAGGACGACCCTCCGGGGGTTGCGACCTTGTCGTGGTCGGGGGGCTTGCGTGGTCCAGTGACCCCTTAGGCTTTGCTGGCGGGGGCATCAATACTCGAAGATAGGCTGGTTTTTTAAAACTGCTTCTAGGCCTGAGAGGTGCAGATGCTGTTTGGCCTAAGCATAACGTGGTAAGGAGTTGATGCCCCTGGTAGGGCTTCCCATGTCAGATAGGCTAAGGGTGAGGATCCTGACTAAGAGTAACCCGCCTTTCTCCTTTTCTTGTTTTCTGCCTCCCTTATTTGGCCCTTTTCTATCTTCGTCTCCCCTTCAAGTCTTCTTTTTCACACTCCTTTTATCTCTGTGGTCTCCTTAAGATCCGCCGTGTTTGCCGTGCGGTGCGACCTGTGTCGGAGGGGAATGAGGTCCTGGTGATTGAGAGGGCCAGTGCTTGAGGAGGCCTGTGCTCTCAACACATCACTTTGGCTCGGACCTCTCCTAGACAGGGAGTACACTTTGGCCCGGGTGTACTAATCGGCTCCCCTTCTTGGGGCTGGGTCAAGACAAGCATTTCCCCCTGCTGGCCATGTGAACCCCTGCAGTGCTCAGCTCTCTGTCCCCGGGAGTTGAGCATGATCAGGGGGGATAGGGTTAGTTGCTTCTGTTTGTCGTATGTCTCTCCCGAAGCCTGGAAGGGGTCAAGACATTGGTTTTCTTGGCCCTGGCCCCTTAGTTGGACTCCAAGGTGGGTGGGTAAGGGAGAGATGAATCATAATACACTAAATATGGCTTTTCCAAAAACATTCCCCCCAAAAGGAAGAGGAAGTCAGCATCCCCTATTTCAGGGGATTGTCAAACAGATAGTGATTCTGATACAGAAGTGAGACAGAAGACAGGTTTTTGGGCTTCCTGGCTCGTGATGGAGGGGACGGAGCAGGAACGACCCCTTTCAGCTCTGAGCCCTTTGCCATACAAAAGGGCTTTCAAGGTTTGGCAGGTGACCCTCGGTCCATCAAGAGGTTGCGGAATGGCTCGTTCCTTATTGAGTGTAAATCACAGAAACAATCTGACCAGCTGCTGAAGGCAACAAAATTAGTGGACAGGGAGATCAGAGTAACTCCCCACAAACAATTAAATTCATCAAAAGGCGTGATTCGCTGCAGGATTTATCTGGTGTCTCGGAGGCAGAAATTAAATCGGAGCTGGCGTCCCAGGTGTGACGGAGGTGCGCAGGGTGACAGTAAAGAAGGGTGCAGAAAGAGTGGCCACCAACACCCTCTTTCTGACATTCTGCAACCCTGTGCTGCCTCCGGTCATCAAAGTCGGCTACCTGAATGTCCGGGTTCAGTTATATGTTCCGTCCCGTTGAGGGTGCTTCAGGTGCCAGAAGTTTGGCCATGTCAGGGACCGCTGTTCTGGGCAGGAGGTGTGTGGTATTTGCTGCAAGGCAACCCATGATGGGCCGTGTCAAGATCCGGCACATTGTGCTAACTGCGGTGGCGACCATCCCTCCTCTTCCCGAAATTGTCCTTGGATTCAAGAATCTGCTATACAACGAATCAAAACGGAAAAGAAGATCTTTTTTGAAGCCCGGAAACAGGTTGTGGGCAGTCAGACGCCGACAGCTTCTTCCTACGCTTCGGCTGTAAAGAAGGTTCCCACAGTTTCTACTCGGTCAGTCTGCTGCCAGACTGATGAATTCATGTTTTCGAAAACATTGCAAGTAAGATCTGTCAGTTCTGGTGGTAGCAGGTCCACCACCTTCCAAACCAAAGTGACTGCCCCTGGTGGAGGCAAAAAATCCGCCACCCCTCAGACTGCCCAGCAGTCTACAACATCTGCTGCTGGGCAGATTAAAAAACCAGCACCCCTACCTCGAACTCCTCTGTCCAGTGCCCGTGCGGGCAAGGGAGTTCAACCCAGTGTGGAGATGGTGGAGATAAGGAAGAAACCTCCACCGTCTCCCAAACCCAGACCTACTTCACCTGTTGGCAAGTCTGCCAGCAGGTCTGCAGATAGTCCAGTGAAATTAAGCAACAAATTTACAGCTTTAGCAGCAGATGTTGAGGAGGAGATGACCTGATCTCTCTCCTTTTTGCCCTCTGCACCATGGATAATACAATATTCCATTGGAATATCCGTGTCTAAATTCCAACTTCGAGGAGCTGCAGCTTCTGTGTCAATCTATGAAACCTTCTGTCGTGGCTCTTCAAGAAACCCAAATTCAAAGCCAGAAGACCTTTACTCTTTCTGGCTTTAATATTCTTTCAAAACCTGCACAACCATCCACGTTGGACTGTCGGGCGGTGTTGCCCTTCTCCATCACAAAACTTTGTTGTATAGTCCTGTCGCTCTGTCTACCTCCCTTCAGGCTGTAGCTGCGAGAGTCACTCTCCACAAGACTGTAACAATCTGTTCTCTTATCTACCTCCATCTGTCCCGGTTTGTCGTCAGACCTTGTCAGTCTGTTAGGGAACTTCCTCGACCTTTTTTGCTGTTGGGTGACTTTAACGGTCACAACCCTCTTTGGGGTAGTACCGGTTCGTCATCCAGAGGTCTGCTGATTGAGGATGTCCTTTCGGATTTGGATTTGTGTTGTCTGAACGACGGATCTGCAACTTACCTCCATTCTTCCACAGGTTCACTTTCGTGTTTAGATTTGTCGGTTTGTGACCCCTCGCTGGTCCTGGACTATGAGTGGTCTGTCCATGACGATCTGCACGGAAGTGACCATTTCCCTGTCCTTCTACAACCTGTAATAACTGAACACGTCTCTGTCTCTCAGCATTTAAATTATAAGAAAGCAAACTGGGATCTATTTGCAGCCACTGTTTCTAAGGAGTTCCAGGACACTGATTTTTTTCAGAGTCCTGACCCAGCTGAATCACTGACTCACACTATGATTAAATGTGCTAAGGCCTGTATTCCAGTGTCTTCCGATAAACTTCAAATGCCAAAAACACCCTGGTTCGATTCAGAATGCCAACAAATTTCCAAAGTTAGAAAACGGCTCAGCGTCGGGTATACCAACGACCTTCGGGTCCCAACGCTCGAGCCCATCAGAAACTCCGTGCTAAATCAAGACACACTTTTAAAATCAGTAAACGTCAGTCCTGGAGAAGCTTCTGCTCCAGGCTGACATCAAAAACTTCCAAGAAAAAAGTGTGGAACATCATTAAGAAAATCAAAGGGAAGAACACCTGTCCCACTGTGAACCATCTCAAGTTTTCGGATTCTTTAATAACAGAGAAGAAAGCAGTTGCTAATCTGCTTGCTTCAACCATTGAAAAGAATTCCTCCTCTTCTAATAAATCAGCCACTTTTGTCAAAAACAAAGCCCTAAAAGAAAAATCACCCTGCAACTTTTCGTCCGATAACATGGAAGACTACAATCTTCCTTTCACGTTAAACGAGCTGAAATCTGCCTTACTTTCTTGCAGCGATTCCTCTCCGGTATAGATGAAATCCATTATCAGCTGTTGAAACATCTTCCGCTAGAAGGTCTGAACACACTGCTACAGGGCTACAACCATGTGTGGACTACAGGTTGCTTTCCACCCTCTTGGCGGAAAGCCCTCATTATTCCCATCCCCAAACCTGGAAAAGATCTTTCTAACCCTTCAAACTACCATCCCATAGCTTTGACCAGCTGTGTCTGTAAACTGATGGAGAAAATGGTCAATGCTAGGCTCATGTGGAAACTCGAAACCGATGCCTTTTGGCGAAAGAACAGTGTGGTTTCCGCAAACATCGGTCTACAGTTGACCATTTGATTCGTCTGGAATCTACACTTCGGAACGCTTTTTTGAACAGGCAGCATGCAGTGGCAATTTTTTTTCGACTTGGAGAAGGCCTATGATACAACCTGGAAGTCGGGGATACTTTATGATCTCCACGATCTGGGTTTTCGAGGTCATCTTCCACTTTTTATTCAAAATTTTTTTGGCAGAACGACAGTTTCAGGTCCGGGTTGGCACCACTCTCTCTGATGTCCACGAGCAGGAGTTGGGTGTTCCACAGGGGAGCATACTGTCTCCTGCCCTCTTTAGTATTAAAATCAACAACATTGTGAAATCAGTTCAGCAGGGTTCAGATTGCTCATTGTTTGTGGATGATTTTGCTGTCTACGCAACTGGAAGCCTGTACCCGAGTGTCCAGCGCAGGCTCCAGCTTTGCGTAGATAAATCCATCGATGGGCGGATGAAAACGGTTTCACCTTTTCTCCAACAAAGACGCAGTGTATTCACTTCCATAATTTCCGTCAGTTTTTTTCCAGATCCTGAACTTCAAGTAGGGAAATCTCCCATTCCAGCTGTTAAAGAGGCCAAATTTCTGGGAGTCATTTTTGACCAGAAACTCAACTTTCTCAGCCACATCAAAAACCCAAAACTTCTTGCCAGAAAGCTCTGAATATTCTGCGGGTCGTAGCGCACACCGACTGGGGGGCTGATAAGAAAACTTTGCTGCACCTCTACAGAGCCTTGGTCCGTTCCAAACTGGACTACGGTTGTGCTGTGTACGGCTCCGCAAGACCCTCTTACCTCAAACTCTTGGACCCTATCCACCATCAAGGGCTTCGTCTCTGTCTTGGAGCGTTCCGCACCACCCCTGTGTACAGCCTGTACGCAGAGGCGGGTGAACCTTCATTGTCCAACCGCAGGCTGAAACTGTCTTTAAATTATTATATCCGACTGTTCTCAGAACCGCAGAATCCTGCCTATGACTGTCTTTGACCCTCCGTTCCAAAGTAAGTTTGAAAACTACCCTAAATGTATTCCGCCGTTTGGTCTTCGTATGCAGCCTCACGTGCGGAATGCAGGTCTACACTTGGAGTATTCCGATTTTTTCAAGTTTCCGGATCAACCTCCGTGGACCTTTTTCACACCAGAGATTCATTTTGATCTTGCAGCTTTTCGCAAAGAGTCTACCAGCTCTCTGGCGTACAAGGCGTTGTATGCTGAGCTCTGTTCGAAATTCCCATCCTATCAAAAAGTTTTCACTGACGGTTCCAAGTCTGAGGATGGAGTGGCCTGTGCAGCCTACTGCCCTGGGGCTCCTTCTCAGATACTGTTGGAACATATACATTCAGATGCTTCTGTCTATTCTGCTGAACTTACTGCTCTGGTTTTGGCTTTGAAGATAATCTCACATTCTTCGAAGAGGGACTTTCTGGTTCTGTCGGATTCGCTGTCAGCTTTGGAGGCCATAGCTGGCCGCAACCTTCAGCATCCAGAACTTTTGCATTTCTTTGAACTTTTTAGCAAGTTGAAAGCGGACGGTTACAACATTACTCTTGTTTGGGTTCCTGGTCATGTTGGCATCGGCGGGAACGAAATGGTTGATCGTTTAGCCAAGAACGCCACAAGAGAGAAACTGTCCAACATTTATATCCCCTGCTCAGATGTGAAACCTAAAATTAACGATTATGTGAGAGACCTCTGGCAGGAGGATTGGAACACACAGACGAATAACAAACTCTTTCAGATCCGTCCAAACCTTAAGGAGTTCCTCCCATCCACGTCGGGAGCTCGTAAAGAGGAAACGGTTCTGTGCCGGCTGCACACCGGCCATTCGTATTTTACCCATGCTTACCTTTTAAAGAGTGAAGAAGCTCCGTGGTGCATTCCATGTCATGCGCCACTCACAATGAAACATGTTCTTTTAGAGTGTTGGGACTTGCACGATGTGAGACACAAACATTTTACAGCGGAGTCCATGAAGATCCTGTTCAGGGATGTCCCGCCTGATGTGATCCTTGAGTTTTTGAGAAAGATAACATTTTTCATCTGATTTAAGATTTTACGGAAGAAAGATTTTTAACAAAGTTTCTGGTGCGTTTCTAGACGTCATTTAAACGATATGTATGAAAGTTTTTTTTTAATTTTTTTAATATTTTTTTTATATTATTTTTTTATGACTGGTGAGTTGATTTTAACGTGGTGACAGCCCTGATATGGCCCTTTGCGGTCGGCTGGGCTATAAGCAACATTATCTTATCTTACCTACCTAACTTGAGGACGACTTGGGGATGACTTGAGTAAAAACTTAGAAGTGACTTGATTAAGAACTTGGGGTAACTTGAGTAAGAACTTAGAAGTGACTTGAGTAAGAACTTGTGGATGACTTAAGGGCAACTTGAGTAAGAACTTAGAAGTGACTTGGGGTGACTTAAGTTAAGAACTTAGAAGTGACTTGAGTGTGTGCATGCGTGGGTGGGGCGGGGGTGTGCATGCGTGCGTGTGTGTGCGCGCACCTTTAATTATTATAAAAACGAATGTTCAGAATATAATATAGTTATCAGTAAAACAAAACAACAACAATAACAGCATATATACAAACACGATCACACGCACACACGCACGCACACACACACAAGATAAGGAGGTGCTTGCATGGGGAAAAAGTGAAAAGATTTTATGGTTCGCGCTTAAGCGCCGTAAATTCAAGACGGCTGTCAGTCTCTCTGCCAACTGAAGATTATTCAAAGCAGCCACCAAGTGCATTTATCAAAAGCTTGATTTAATAAACAAGACAGTTGAATAAATTACACTCTGTGGCCGCCTTGAATAGGCAGCCAAAGTACAAAGGAGGTGTGCAGGTTTCTATGAGTTGTAACAAAAGATTGCAAGTTGACTTTTGACTCAGCAGAGTACCAGTTCCTTCTGGCATAGAACTCCTAAAATAATCCCTTCATCGATCGGCTGGCAGATGACCTTTGACCGCTCCTACTAAACGTTGGCTTGACAGAGTGCCAAGTTCCCTCTCACTGCTTGGCTGACTGGCACCTTTGGCTGCTCTGGTTGACCCAGTATGCTTGGTGCTTTCTGGCTGGATCAATGTGGCGTCGTTAAACACGTGAGCAGTTCTATTTTAGTGACACTGTTACAGATTGTCCTCGCGGAGTTGTGCGCTTTCTAGGTCATCAGGCGAAGCTCCCTGATTGACCCAGTATTGCTTGGGTGCTTTCTAGCTGGATCAATGCTGGCAAGAAGCCAGGTCAGCGGTAGTAAAACTGCCGCTGTGGAAGTGGCTCAATTACTCCTGCCATGCAGGTTCAAACACGTCATGTGTATCTTGCCAGAATGCTTTAAAGTTGGGGTTTGATTGCATGTATTTCAGAATGAGTTTTCGTTTGTTGTATAACTCATTGAAAGAAATCGCGAGTTTGTGAAATTTTGGATAAGAATAGAAACAAAATGACACTTCAATTAGTCTTCTTGCACGAGTTAGATCAACCAGCAAATCTTCTTTCAGATAAGACTCCCAGTTTTTTGTTTTTGACCGTTTCAAAATTGTCTTTGCTTTTTGAAGCCAGTGTCCTAAAAAAAGAGCTTGGGAAAGAGATTTCCTTTCATCATCTTTCACGGAGTAACAAGCACTCTGTAAGAAAGGAGTCATTTCTTGAACAGTTTCAAAGGTTTTAGTTGCATCAAATGGTTCAGAAGGTAGCTCACAAAGCTGTGTTTTCAAATATTTGTCAAGAACTTCAACTGATAGTTCCGTTTTTTGTTGAGGAAACAAAAACGAAATGCTTCCTTTTGGCTTTGAGGGAGGAGAACAAGGCTCGCCACTCAATTTATTTCTCAAAAACTTTGCCATGGCCTCATGATAAACAATGTATTTTTCCACAAGATTGGTCTGTTGATCAGAAAGTTTTCCTTGCGAAGATAACAACTGTTCTTCAGACATTTCTTCAGAAATAATAGAGTCACTTCCAGCACTAACAGAAGGCATTGAAACATCACTTCCCTGACTCGCCATGTTTTTAACACACAAGTTCTAATGCTAGCCACACAGCATTCGACCGCACAGCACGGCTGTCAAATGTAAAATGGCGGCAGCTGTGTCTAGTTGCCACAACACAAAGCGTCACGTGATTAAGCTCAGCACTTGATTCGATAAGAGGCTATACGCAGTAAACATGTCTGAAACTGTTTTAGCATAATAAGATCTGGCACGCCGCAGGCCCGCCTTATGGCGGTTACAGTCGGCTAATTACAGGTATCATAGGATACACAGACCACTGTGCCCATTGCTACCTAACACCACCTACACCCCGCCATAATCCACAAGCCCTGTAATTAGGTCTGTCTCAGTCAAGCCATACATGATTTCAAGATTTAAGCAGGATTTCCACTCTATGTTTGCTCAGTATGTTTGTTTGTAGATAATCGTTATTTTTTGGTTATTGAAGTCTTACTTGTCAGAAATCTGAAAAGTTTAGTAAATTAGTATTGAAAACGGATAATCCTACACAGTATGTTTGTAAAAAAATCGTTATTTTTTTGGTTATTGAAAGAGAATGTGTAATGAATTATCATTTTTAATTCATTGTTAAAGCCTTACTTGTCAGAGAACAGAGAAATGTTCGTTCTAAGGTCACCCGCCTGAAACTAGTTTTAACTAGTTTCAGGCGGGTGAGTTAGAACGAACATTTCTCTGTTCTCTTCATCCCAAAAATGTTCTATTGGGTTTAAATCGGGACTGAGGGCTGGCCAGGGCAGCACATTGACGTTATGCTGAAGAAATTGCTGGGTGGCCCTGGCGGTGTGTGGTCTTGCATTGTCCTGTTGGAATGTCCAGTTTGGGTGTTGCGCAAAAAAAGGATCGACATGGGGTCTGAGCACCTGGTTGATGTAGCGCTGTGCATTGACACCCTGTCCGCGACCAGGACCAATGTTCTGAAAGATGACTGGTCCTATGGCGTGGTTAATGCCAATTGCACCCCATATCATAACGTTCGGGCCTCCCCAGGGGTTCCGCTCTACCACACAGGAGTCAGCATAGCGTTCACCAGGTCGACGCCATATTCTGACACGACCGTCAGCCATGTCAATACAAAAACGGCTCTCATCTGAGAACAGTATGCGTCCCCACTGCTGCCTGCGCCAGTTGATTCGGGCTTGTGCCCACTGCAGCCTGTCCTGCCGGTGTCTTGGTGTCAGTACCGGACATCTGTGAGGACGCCTACATGCCAGCCCATTCTCCTGAAGATGCCGCCGCATAGTGTTGAGGCTGATTCGTTGCTGGAGATTCCCAGGCACCTGTCGAGCAGTGTTAGCGGCTGTTTGCTGCCTGTCCCCAGATGGTTCGAACAAGATGGCGACCTCTCTTGTGTGTGACCCAAGACGCCTGGCCGGGACGAATCCACTCTTTAGTGTGGTGACTAAGTGACCCTGG
>JAFLJL010002483.1:0-5000 GCA_018398815.1 Conus ventricosus | reverse complement strand
TAAGACTGTCAACGTCTCAGTTTTGCCAGCTAATTAGAATTCCTTTAAAAAAGGACGTCACTAACGCCTACAACCCCATCCCTCTCCTTATCTTTTAAAGACAGAAAATTTCAAATTTATTGTGAAGTGTCTCATAATTTCATTTTGCGGAAGGAACTGTAATTTTGTAGAAGCATCTTTTAAAACCGTTCTCTTTGTGGAGGATGTTACTGTTTTTCCCATACGCTTTATTTCAATTTCTTTCGACTATTGTCATCTGGACATAAGACTTACATGTAAAGGCCAGAGTTGAATGTCTTTTCTGAATCTTTTTTCACGGCCTAAAATATGTAAATGTGCTTATGAATTCAAATTTTATGTCCATTCTATAATAGGTTTAAGTGCATTTGTGGTCAGGTTTTCGGAAACTATTTTATATTCATACTGACCAAACATTATTTGCTTCTAGATTGCGCAGCTGTTCTGTTTAGAACTTTTTGTTGTCGCCAACTCTTTTGGTTTATATCACCATCTTTAGTGTACTCACAACCATACAAAGTGCCTATCTCTCATTTCTGTTCAAAGTCCGCAACGTCTTGCAAGGTCTTTTAATTCTAACAGTTGATACACCTCAAGGCGCTAATGTAACTCTGATCTTTCTGGCCCACGACGACATGTTTTAGTCAACGCATTATTTTAATTTCCAAAAACAATGTTGCAGGTTATCACATTTCTCACAACTTTCCCGCTTTGTTCTTTGATTTTTATATTAAATGATTCGCCCCTCCCAAAACTAATCTTTTAAACTGGTAAAATTAGGGAATTGTATATTTCATAATCGCAATATGCAGCTATCCCTGACGGAGAGCTCGTAAACAAGTGAGGGCCTTCATCATATAAGTTTTGATCCGTGCTCAGCTCATCCAAATGAACGTAGAAGTACTTGAATGTAATGAGTTCGAGGCGGATTTTCCCCCTCTATGTATAGTTTTGTTTTGCTCTGCAATAAACTATGAGTGGGTAAATTGTGTTGTAAGCCTAACATTTTAGTAGTCTACTCTCCCAAAAAGTACGATGTTTCTTTTCTTCTTCAAGCTTAAATGTTAACATTGTTTTTTAGATTTGCATTGTTAAGTTTGAGTGTAATGTCAAAAGTTTTCTCATTGCTTCTTTTAGTGCGCAAAAAACCGTAATAACCATCAGGTAATGTTAACTGGCTCTTTTGGTCCTGCTCTGTTAACGTTATAGAACCTTATTATCTCCTGCTTCACTAATATTAAACCATACGACTTTGTAAAATTTTTTCATGAAGCGCAACCATTTTGGCCCGCATTCGTTATTAATAGCATGTTCTAAAACGAAGGGCGGTCTTGAGTTGTTATTGTTACAAAACATTTTTTGAACAAATTAAAAATGAGTGCATTCAATTATACTGATGCAAAATATTTCTGTTGGGCGCACTACAATCTTAAAATATAAGCAACTGATACTTTGACATTGCTGTGACCCCGACTGCCTCTTTTCATAAAAGGAGAGTACTCCATTAAGCAGATATCTTAACCCCCCTATTGTCAAACGACACATCAGAAAGCGTGGTTTGTCATTCCGATTGCAGTTTTATCAGAACAGTTACACTTTGCTGTGTTTTGGCATAACTGGGTGTGGAGCCCCCAGCTGCTCGTATGCAGATCACTTAAATCATCCTGATCTTGGTGATGTCAGTGTACAGAATGTCATTTTTATTACACCTTCAGACGTAAATTTTGACTGAACTGCTGCGTGGCTCCATTACAAATGACAAAAACCATTTAATCCACTCAGCACATAATAGCATGAAGGTTTTGAAAGGATCTGTAACGAATTCAATATTAACATAAGACAGGCTTTAGACAAAAGTTGGATTCTAATCATGGCCTAGGCGGACCGGATATTTCCCGGGGCAGAACAGAACAAGTATTCACTCATGACTTGGGCATCCTCCTTTCAAATCTTTCTTTTTGGACAAAACTGTTGAGCCCGGGTCCCTACAGCAAGAGCAAAAACAGCATGGACACATTTATCAGACACTTTAAGGGCCTAACTAGAGCGGGAATGAACGAATAAACGGACTCTATTCGCACTTAGTTTGGTGTTTGCTAGGTTCACAAGCACAGGCAAGATCAAGCATAACTGATCCTTCTACTGGCTTTGACGCGCAAAAACAATACTTAGCAAATTTAGAGGACGCCATTAATTCTACAGTTGATTTACCTTCAAGTATTCAAAGGTACCAAAATGTTTTACAATACGCAAGATCGAAAGTAGACTTTGCTGTTGGCACTGGTTTTTACATGCTGCCTTCTGACCTCAGACTCCAGGTAGGAATAATAATAAACTATAATAATGAAATTCTTATAGCAGGCAATGAACAGAAGGTTGGGAAAAAAAAACGACATAAATTCTGAGCCAGTAATATTACAAACAATAAAAGAACACCCAAGATTAAGTCATCAATCCCCGAAGTCCAACCCCAAAAGTCATTGAAGACTCAGCAAAGCTCGCGGACTCTGTTCGCGATGACCATGAATTATGAAAAGACAGCGCTTGTTCTTGGATTAAACTGGCCTAGGATTACGTGGTCTTTATCTTACTAAATATTAACCCAACTATTAAGAGAATTAATGTCCATAAGTGCTCGGCCTAAAGCCAACCTACCTTTGCTTGCAGTAGACAAAGCAGCTGTCAATACTCCCCAATATTCTGGTAAAGCATTCACGGCCTTTACCAGCTAATTTTTTTATAATTTCGCAAGATGATCAAGCTGTTTTTTACCATGATTTTATCAGGAGGAGGCGATGGAGGCGGGAGGTAATGAACTTGACACCGCTCGCCTGTAAAAGCCATCACCAGAGTACTTATTGCAAATCCTAAGGCAGGTATACGCTTGCTTAATGTGATCCTTGCTCTCTAAACAGTGTTCGATATTCGTTTCTGCTAAGTGTTGTGTCTTCATATAAATTTTATTCGATAGTTTCTCTATTCTATTTACTTGAGTTCAGTAATTTGAGTTCGGTTAGTAGTCAGCACTTCTATCTTGCTTGATCTTTCTTGTTCAAGATCTTTTAGTCTTGCTGTCTTATTCTTTCGGTTTATATCAGGCCCTAAGTTGGCGTATCAGCCTCAACGAGGTTTTCTTTTTTCTTTTTATATGCTCATTCTAGTTCATGTTTTGCTTAAATTGTTTGTTAATTCGCCTCTGATCCTTATTAAGCATGATGCTCACAGGGCCTCATTCTCGCATAAACGGGTTAGGGCGGGTCGTGTATGGTCTTTTAACGCTGTTTCTTCTGAAAAACTGGTTTCTGCTTCTATTTGCACTTTTATTTCATCTTGCCGATTGATTAATTCTTTAAGTTCATGTTTTGTATTTGGTTTATCTGTTGGAGTTTCTTGCAGTGTGTTTTGGAAGTGTAGCAACTTGCATCCCTATCTAATTTTGTCTACAAGACCAAGGCGATTTGATCTTTCACACTGAGTCTTTGTATAATTGTACTCTTTGGCTAAAAACTTTGATGGGTTGGTTTAGTTGTAAGCCGAAACAGATTCTCCCTTGATCGCTCTTTACAAAAAATGGCCCATCTTCTAATACAAAATTCATTTGGGTCTATAAATTCGGGAGGTTCATGACCTAATCTTTGGTATATGCTCGACCGTAACTTTCTGTTTAATTCACGTCGATGCAGAGCGCTGAGCGATGCCGTTGTCAAAGGGATCATTTCACTCATGTGTCTCCAGGATCAAAAACATCATATCTTCTTGCCTTCATTCCAGCCATGTTTTTAAATATTTAAACTTTTTATTTTGTTGATAAAAAAATGTCACAAGCTCTGGCTCGATTCTTGGCGTATAGAAAGTGAAGAACCTTTGGCGTGCGTGGGAATAACGGAATATTAATGTTCCATATTTTCCATCTACTATTCGATGCCAGATCAAATTCTTATGTTAGATTTCAGCCTAGGAGCGGATGAATTTGATCGTGCCAGGCTCTGCACCGCGTACTTTTAAAATAAAACTCGCTTCAACAACAGACAAACCAGAACAGGTCCAAAATTTTGGGAGGGCCAAATCTTTTAAAAAAATTTTGTAAAACTTGAGGGGAAAAAAAAGAAGATTTTCTTTTAAACAATGGACATATTTTTAACCTTTCTGATCTATGGCAAAAGCGAATGAAAGGGAAGATCTTGCGTTTCAAGGAAACGGCAATAAGAACACTAAAACTTTTTAATAGGGCCCGAACTCCCCAGGTGCTAAAAACAGCAAAAAGTTTTTTCTGTAAGTTTTGGTTGGTAATCGCTTTTTCCATTCCCCTAGATTTTGAGTTGTTAAAAGCGCATGCCCCATATTTCAAGGGCATTAAAAGCAGATTTTATATAATAACTTTTAATGAAACAAATGTTATTTAAAACAACAGACCCGAAGCAAAGAAAGCATTTCTGAAAATTTGTTAGAGTTTGGCGTTGTTGCAACCCCGTTTGCAAAGCTGATTGGGGAAATTTATATAAGTTTTCCCAATATAAATTTTCGAAAAAAGTGCGTCTCATCAACTTTTCCAAGCAAAGGGGAGACATTTGGGAATTTTTGTTTTCTCTCAGCAAGATCGCTTAAAGGATTTTATTGCTGGTTTGGGGAAAATTTAAGAACCATTCAAAAAAAGGAAGTGAAAAGTTTTTTAATCAAATAAAGAAAGTCAATGTTCGATTGAGGGCAATTTCCCAACCAAACTATGCTAGCGGACTTAGACCTTATCATATTTTTACAAATAGAAAATTGTTTGGGGGTGGGAGGGGTAAAGTCAACACAACCTTGCTCTAAAGTCTACATTCCAGGTAAGACGATGTTTTTTAACAACAAAATACGGTTTTTGGATTGACCCAAAGGTCAACGGAGGATAATCAGTTACTGGAAGGGGGGGAACTTGAAGACGTTAAAAAACATTCAAATTGATAAAGAAGAAAAAGCCGAAAAAACCGTTAATGTCAAAA
>JAFLJL010002482.1:0-22500 GCA_018398815.1 Conus ventricosus | reverse complement strand
TTCTAGTCAGTGTCAGTGTGTTGTTGGCATTGTCATTAACGGCCAAACATCGACTGCTTCATGGAAAAGGAGCCCCCAAATGACGTCTGTCAGTCCATTTTACATCACTAGCATCATGTGGTTTGACTACACTACCCCCTTTTGGTGGAACAGTACAACTTCAACTCTAAGAGTAAATAAAACTCGAATACAGTTAAATGTTACAGAAAAAGCATTTCTACCTTTTGTTGTGACAAGAGATAGCACTCTCTGAACGGTTCAGGGTCTATGTATTTAGCGCTGACGACAGAACTGATGTCAACACACCGGATCAAACATCCCCCACAGCACGGACAGTCCAGTTCAGGGCCTAGACACAAAGGCAGTCCTTCACCGGAAGTGATCAAGGCTGACAACTCACACGCCGTGAACTGACATTAGTGGTCGCTGTACTGGTGACCAGCAGAACATCTTGGACAACAATACAAAGCTTGAAGGCTTACAGCAACACACCGACTAGTTTCACCCAATGTGGGAAGGATATGGGTTCGCGGTGATCACAAACCAAAATATTGTGTGACAGTCATTCCAGCCGTACACACGTACACAGCACGCACAGACTGAAGCAGACCTAACACGTGTTACACAGCCCAGTCATCGAACACTGAGCTCGGATTATTGAGCAGCGCGTGTCTTAATTAATCGTGCGTTGTACAGCAGCGAGTCAGCCGGCGAGCCGTGTAGGTATAGCTAATCACTTTGTAATTCCTTAATATATTCGTGACGAATGCATTCGACCGTAGCGGTTGGAATAGTAAGTAGTAACACGGTTTTAAGCTGGAACCGGTACAGAGCACGTGGTTTTATAGCCCGGCTGACAATGGAGGCCACATCGGGCTGCAAACGGAGTGTGGACTTATGCATGGGCATGTCCCAACTAATATCCTCAACTCAAGTCCAGACACGGCACTAAAAGACCAATGTAACAGCACTAAAAGACTAATGTAACACAGCACTAAAAGACCAATGTAACATTGCAGCAAAAGACCAATGTAACACGGCACTAAAAGATCAATGTAACAGCGCTAAAATACCAATGTAACAAAGCACTAAGTAACCAGTGTAACACCGCCAAAAGACCAAAGTAACAGCGCTAAAAGACCAATGTAACACGTAGTAAAAGACCAATGTAACACAGTAGTAAAGACCAATGTAACACAACAGTAAAAGACCAGTGTAACACAGCACTAAAAGGCCAATGTAACACAGCACTAAAAGACCAATGTAACACAGCACTAAGTGACCAATGTAACAGCGCCAAAAGACCAGTTTAAGAGCACTAAAAGACCAATGTAACACAGCAGTCAAAGACCAATGTAACACAGCAGTAAAAGACCAATGTAACATGAAGTTACTCCACACCAGCAAGGTGTCCAGGCTGGCAGTGATGGCACTGTACTTCCTGTCCATGTTGGCAGTCTAGTTACAAAGAATGACCTTCTGTGACCCGACTGCGTCAGTCAAAGGTTTAGAACTTTATGCTAATGGAGAAAGATCACTGAACAAACACACACACACACACACACACACACACACACACACACACACACCCCACACACACACACACACGTTCACCCCTTTGCTCGATCGCGTTTCCAAATAAAGAGCAGCACCATTCACCAGTGCCGCGACATGTGCGCTCAAAGTTCCACATGACTCAGCGCGGTGCAGTGTGCAAGCACCTGCATGGTTGCCTGGGGACGCATGACAAACGTCGACCTGGGACAATTTTGGCTTGTGTGAAGTTCCCGAACTTCCGGTGATAATCGTAGAGTCTTGCAGTAAAATCCAATGTCGTTTATTTCTAAACAAAGGGGCATGTACTTTTGAAAATTTCCATGGAAACAGAAGTCAGAGTGGGCATCAAAAGGGATAGCGGTTTCTGCTAGGCAGACCTGATGGCTTTCAGTTGATAATTGTTACACTTCTGATAGGTAGACTTGATGGCTTTCAGTTGATAATTGTTACACTTCTGATAGGTAGACTTGATGGCTTTCAGTTGATAATTGTTACACTTCTGCTAGGTAGACTTGATAGCTTTCAGTTGATAATTGTTACACTTCTGATAGGTAGACTTGATGGCTTTCAGTTGATAATTGTTACACTTCTGATAGGTAGACTTGATAGCTTTCAGTTGATAATTGTTACACTTCTGATAGGTAGACTTGATAGCTTTCAGTTGATAATTGTTACACTTCTGATAGGTAGACTTGATAGCTTTCAGTTGATAATTGTTACACTTCTGATAGGTAGACTTGATAGCTTTCAGTTGATAATTGTTACACTTCTGATAGGTAGACTTGATAGCTTTCAGTTGATAATTGTTACACTTCTGATAGGTAGACTTGATAGCTTTCGGTTGATAATTGTTACACTTCTGATAGGTAGACTTGATGGCTTTCAGTTGATAATTGTTACACTTCTGATAGGCAGACTTGATAGCTTTCGGTTGATAATTGTTACACTTCTGATAGGCAGACTTGATAGCTTTCGGTTGATAATTGTTACACTTCTGATAGGTAGACTTGATGGCTTTCAGTTGATAATTGTTACACTTCTGATAGGCAGACTTGATAGCTTTCTGTTGATAATTGTTACACTTCTGATAGGTAGACTTGATAGCTTTCGGTTGATAATTGTTACTCTTCTGATAGGTAGACTTGATGGCTTTCAGTTGATAATTGTTGCATTTCTGATAGGTAGACTTGATAGCTTTCTGTTGATAATTGTTACACTTCTGATAGGTAGACTTGATAGTTTTCGGTTGATAATTGTTACACTTCTGATAGGTAGACTTGATAGCTTTCTGTTGATAATTGTTACACTTCTGATAGGTAAACTTGATAGCTTTCGGTTGATAATTGTTACACTTCTGATAGGTAGACTTGATAGCTTTCTGTTGATTATTGTTAGACTTCTGATAGGTAGACTTGATAGCTTTCTGTCGATAATTGTTGCACTTCTGATAGGCAGACTTGATGGCTTTCTGTTCATAATTGTTACACTTCTAATACGTAGACTTGATAGCTTTCTGTTGATAATTGTTACACTTCTGATAGGTAGACTCGATAGCTTTCTGTTGATAATTGTTACATTTCTGATAGGCAGACTCGATAGTTTTCTGTTGATAATTGTTACACTTCTGATAAGCAGACTTGATGGCTTTCGGTTGATAATTGTTACACTTTTGATAGGCAGACTTGATAGCTTTCTGTTGATAATTGTTACACTTCTGCTAGGCAGACTTGATGGCTTTCTGTTGATAATTGTTAGACTTCTGCTAGGCAGACCTGATGGCTTTCAGCTGATAATTGTTACACTTCTGATAGGTAGACTTGATGGCTTTCTGCTGATAATTGTTGCACTTCTGATAGGCAGACGTGAAGGCTTTCGGCAGATAATTGTTACACGTTTGCTAGGCAGACTTGATAGCTTTCTGTTGATAATTGTTGCACTTCTGCTAGGCAGACTTGACAGCTTTCTGTTGATAATTGTTACACTTCTGCTAGGCAGACTTGACAGCTTTCAGTTGATAATTGTTACACTTCTGCTAGGCAGACCTGATGGCTTTCAGTTGATAATTGTTACACTTCTGCTAGGCAGACTTGATGGCTTTCTGTTGATAATTGTAGCACCGAGTCCAGGCACATGGGTTTTAAAGGAGTCTATGTCTGAACCAAACAGGGATGGGATGAGGGCAGTATCTTTAATTATCTCATGGCATCGTTGACCTGCAAGGTTTTGACAGATCAGATCTACTATGGGGTTGTGTCTATCTTGATGCAACTGTTTCTACTTCGTACACCTGTTCAGTGCATGCGGGGCGTTTTCAAAAGGGACGCAGCCTGAAATATTGTGATGGACAGTACAGTGCAATTAAGCTGTGGCGTTGCAGCGTTGAAGTCTGCCACTAATCATAACACTAATGACGCTGTCCTCAACGTGACACTGGACATGAATGCCGGTCACAGCCTACGGTCAGCTGTTGTCCTCTCTCTCACCATCCGGACGCGGGACTCTCTCTGTTTGCAGGCTGTAGCCAACCTGGCAGTGTTGGACTGTTTCATGAAGGAGGAAGCAACTGTGGAGTCTGTGCTGGTCAGCTGCACGTCCTCATCGACGGTCAGCTCTCTTCCAGACATGCCACCATGGAAGGCTTTCTATGAATGACGTGTTCAGGCAGACCCAGTCCTAAGAATGACGTGTTCAGGCAGCCCCAGTAATAAGAATGACGTGTTCAGGCAGACCCAGTAATAAGAATGACGTGTTCAGACAGACCCAGTCCTAAGAATGACGTGTTCAGGCAGACCCAGTAATAAGAATGACGTGTTCAGGCAGACCCAGTCCTAAGAATGACGTGTTCAGACAGACCCAGTCCTAAGTATGGCGTGTACAGGCAGATCCAAACCTAAGAATGACGTGTTAAGGCAGACCCAGTCCTAACAATGACATGTTCAGGCAGACCCAGTCCTAAGAATGACGTATTTAAACAGACCCAGTCCTAAGAATGACGTGGTCAGAGAGATCCAGTCCTAAGAATGACGTGTTCAGACAGATCCAGTCCTAAGAATGACATGGTCAGGCAGAACCAGTCCTAAGAATGACGTGTTCATACAGATCCAGTCCTAAGAATGGCGTATTCAGACAGATCCAGTCCTAAGAATGACATGGTCAGGCAGAACCAGTCCTAAGAATGACGTGTTCATACAGATCCAGTCCTAAGAATGGCGTGTTCAGACAGATCCAGTCCTAAGAATGACGTGTTTAGACAGACCCAGTCCTAAGAATGACGTGTTCAGATGGATCCAGTCCTAAGAATGACGTGTTCCGACAGATCCAGTCCTAGGAATGACGTGTACAAGCAGATCCAGTCCTAAGAATGACGTGTTCAGACAGACCCAGCCCTAGAAATGACGTGTACAAGCAGACCCAGTCCTAAGAATGACGTGTTCAGACAGACCCAGTCCTAGGAATGACGTGTACAAGCAGATCCAGTCCTAAGAATGGCGTATACTTGCAGACCCAGTCCTAAGAATGACGTGTACAAGCAGATCCAGTCCTAAGAATGACGTATTTATACAAACCTAGTCCCATCAATGACGTGTTCAGACAGACCCAGTCCGAAGAATGACGTGTACAGGCAGATCCAGTCCTCAGAATGACGTATTTAAACAAACCCAGTCCTAAGAATGACGTGTACATGCAGATCCAGTCCTCAGAATGACGTGTTCAGGCAGATCCAGTCCTAAGAATGACGTGTTCAGGCAGACCCAGTCTAAGAATGACGTGTTCAGACAGATCCAGTCCTATCAATGACGTGTTCAGGAGATCCAGTCCTAACAATGACGTGCTTAGATAGATCCAGTCCTAAGAATGACGTGGTCAGGCAGATCTAGTCCTAAGAATGATGTGGTCAAACAGGCCAGTCCTAAGAATGACGTGGTCAGGCAGATCCAGTCCTAAGAATGACGTGGTCAGGCAGATCCGGTCCTAAGAATGACGTGTTCAGACAGATCCAGTCCTAAGAATGACGCGTTCAGACAGATCCAGTCCTAAGAATGACGTGGTCAGGCGGACCCAGTCCTAAGAATGACGTGTTCAGACAGATCCAGCCCTAAGAATGACGTGTTCAGACAGATCCAGTCTTAAGAATGACGTGTTCAGACAGATCCAGTCTTAAGAATGACGTGTTCAGGCAGACCCAGTGTGTCAAGGTGAATCCGGTGTCAAGATGAACCCAGTGTCAATGTGAACCCAGTGTCAAGGTGAACCCAGTATCAAGGTGAAACTAGTGTGTCAAGGTGAAACCAGTGTGTCAAGGTGAACCAGTGTGTCAAGGTGAACCAGTGTGTCACGGTGAACCAGTGTGTCAAGGTGAATCCAGTCTGACCTTGGCCAGTCAACTCTGAAGTCTTCTTCTTTGTGCCGCCCTCCGCCTCTGCTGCCCAGCAAACCAGTTCTCGTCGGCAGGGGAGGAGATGGGGGGGGGGGGGGGGGGGGGGCGGGGGGGCTTCTCGTGCCTTTCTCTGCTTCATGTATAGAGACGGTGAAGAACGTGCTGTCTCTTTGACTTGAGACACCTCACTGCTCAGTACAGACACTCTGAAGGAGATCTGTTCAGAAGGCCTGAGAGTTACACAGTCCTAACACGCCTTCTGATCGTAGGCTGAACACGAATGACCATGTTGAGGAATCATTCAAATGTAGCCAACTTCTTGTGCACTCTCAAGCTCTCTCCAACTCTGCAAACTGAACGTGCAATAATTAGCAAGATAAAAACTGAGCTTGGAACTGCACATGCTGTTGGCTGCTTCACGTTTGGCTGCTTCACGTTTGACTGCTTCACATTTGACTGCTTCACGTTTGGCTGCTTCACGTTTGGCTGCTTCACGTTTGACTGCTTCACGTTTGGCTGCTTCACGTTTGACTGCTTCACGTTTGGCTGCTTCACATTTGACTGCTTCGTGTGTGGCTGTCAGTGGCAGTGGAGGAATGTCGGTTCACTATCTTCTCCGCTGGGCGCCGTGATGCTGTATGGGGATGTTGGTGATATGGCCAAGGTAGTAACAGGGCTGACGTCATGGCCAAGATAGCTACAGGGCTGATGTCATGGCCAAGATAGCTTCGGGGCTGATGTCATGGCCAAGATAGCTACAGGGCTGATGTCATGGCCAAGATAGCTTCGGGGCTGATGTCATGGCCAAGGTACAGGGCTGGTACATTATGTCATGGCCAAGGTAGCTACGGGGCTGGTGTTATGGCAAAGGTAGCTACAGAGCTGGTGTCATGGCCAAGATAGCTACAGGGCTGGTACATGGTGTCATGGCCAATATAGCTACAGGGCTGGTACGTGGTGTCATGGCCAAGGTAGCTACAGGGCTGATGTCATGGCCAAGGGAGCTACAGGGCTGGTACATGGTGTCCTTGCCAAGAGAGCTACAGGATTGATGTCATGGCCAAGGTAGCTACAGGGCTTGTACATATTGTCATGGCCAAGGTAGCTACAGGGCCGGTACATGGTGTCATGGCCAAGGTAGCTACAGGGCTGTTTCATGGTGTCATGGCCAAGGTAGCTACAGGGCTGTTTCATGGTGTAATGGCCAAGGTAGCTACAGGGCCGGTACATGGTGTCATGGCCAAAGTAGCTACAGGGCTGTTTCATGGTGTCATAGCCAAGATAGCTACAGGGATGGTACATGGTGTCATGGCCAAGATAGCTACAGGGCTGGTGCATGGTGTCATGGCCAAGGTAGCTACAGGGCTGGTACGTGGTGTCATGGCCAAGGTAGCTACAGGGCTGGTACATGGTGTCATGGCCAAGATATCTACAGTGCTGATGTCATGGCCAAGATAGCTACATGGCTGGTACATATTGTCATGGCCAAGATAGCTACGGGGTTGGTACATGGTGTCATGGCCAAGGTAGCTACAGGGCTGGTACATGGTATCCTGGCCAAGATAGCTACAGGGCTGGTACATGGTGTCATGGCCAAGGTAGCTACAGGGCTGGTGCAGGGACGTCATGGCCAAGGTAGCTACAGGGCTGGTACTGGTGTCCTGACCAAGGTAACTACAGGGCTGGTACATGGTGTCATGGCCAAGGCAGCTACAGGCCTGGTACATGGTGTCATGGCCAACATAGCTACAGGGCAGGTACATGGTGTCGAGGCTAAGGTAGCTACAGGGCTGGTACATGGTGTCATGGCCAAGGTAGCTACAGGGCTGGTACATGGTGTCATGTCCAAGATAGCTACAGGGCTGGTACATGGTGTCGAGGCCAAGGTAGCTACAGGGCTGGTACATGGTGTCATTGCCAAGGTAACTACAGGGCTCGTGTCATGGCCAAGGTAGCTACATGGCTGGTACATATTGTCATGGCCAAGGTAGCTACAGGGCTGGTACATGGTGTCATGGCCAAGGTAACTACAGGGCTGGTACATGGTGTCGAGGCCAAGGTAGCTACAGGGCTGGTACATGGTGTAATGGCCAAGGTAGCTACAGGGCTGGTACATGGTGTCGAGGCCCAAGGTAGCTACAGGGCTGGTACATGGTGTCATGGCCAAGATAGCTACAGGGCTGGTACATGGTGTCATGGCCAACATAGCTACAGGCCTGGTACATGGTGTCGAGGCCAAGGTAGCTACGGGGCTGGTACATGGTGTCATGGCCAAGATAGATACACGGCTGGTACATAGTGTCGAGGCCAAGGTAGCTACAGGGCTGGTACATGGTGTCATTGCCAAGGTAACTACAGGGTGGTGTCATTGCCAAGGTAGCTACATGGCTGGTACATATTGTCATGGCCAAGATAGCTACAGGGTTGGTACATGGTGTCATGGCCAAGGTAGCTAGAGGGCTGGTACATGGTGTCATGGCCAAGATAGCTACAGGGCAGGTACATGGTGCCATGGCCAAGGTGGCTACAGGGCTGGTACATGGTGTCGAGGCCAAGGTAGCTACAGGGCTGGTACTGGTGTCATGGCCAAGATAGCTACAGGGCTGGTACATGGTGTCGAGGCCAAGGTAGCTACGGGGCTGGTACATGGTGTCATTGCCAAGGTAACTACAGGGCTGGTGTCATTGCCAAGGTAGCTACATGGCTGGTACATATTGTCATGGCCAAGACAGCTACAGGGCTGGTACATGGTGTCATGGCCAAGATAGCTACAGGGCTGGTACATGGTGTCATGGCCAATGTGGCTACAGGGCTGGTACATGGTGTCATGGCCAAGGCAGCTACAGGCCTGGTACATGGTGTCATGGCCAAGATAGCTACAGGGCTGGTACATGGTGTCATGGCCAAGATAGCTACAGGGCTGGTACATGACGTCATGGCCAAGGTAGCTTCAGGGCTGGTACATGGTGTCCTGACCAAGGTAACTACAGGGCTGGTACATGGTGTCATGGCCAAGGCAGCTACAGGCCTGGTACACGGTGTCATGGCCACGATAGCTACAGCGCAGGTACATGGTGTCATGGCCAAGGTAACTACAGGGCTGGTACATGGTGTCGAGGCCAAGGTAGCTACAGGGTGGTACATGGTGTCATGTCCAAGATAGCTACAGGGCTGGTACATAGTGTAATGGCCAAGGTAGCTACAGGGCTGGTACATGGTGTCGAGGCCAAGGTAGCTACAGGGCTGGTACATGGTGTCATGGCCAAGATAGCTACAGGGCTGGTACATGGTGTCATGGACAAGATAGCTATAGGGCTGGTACATGGTGTCGAGGCCAAGGTAGCTACAGGGCTGGTACATGGTGTCATTGCCAAGGTAACTACAGGGCTGGTGTCATGGCCAAGGTAGCTACAGGGTTGGTGTCATGGCCAAGATAGCTACAGGGTTGGTACATTGTGTCATGGCCACGGTAGTTGCAGGGCTGGTGTCGTGGCCAAGATAGCTACAGGGCTGGTACATGGTGTCATGGCCAAGGTGGCTACAGGGCTGGTACATGGTGTCATGGCCAAGGCAGCTACAGGCCTGGTACTGGTGTCATGGCCAAGATAGCTACAGGGCAGGTACATGGTGCCATGGCCAAGGTAGCTACAGGGCTGGTACATGGTGTCGAGCCCAAGGTAGCTACAGGGATGGTACATAGTGTTATGGCCAAGATAGCTACAGGGCTGGTACATGGAGTCATGGCCAAGGTAGCTACAGGGCTGGTGCATGGTGTCGTGGCCAAGATAGCTACAGGGCTGGTACATGGTGTCATGGCCAAGGTAGCTACAGGGCTGGTGTCATGGCCAAGATAGCTACAGGGCTGGTACTTGGTGTCATGGCCAAGATAGCTACAGGGCTGGTGTCATAGCCAAGGTACCAACAGAGCTGGTGTCATGGCCAAGATCGCTACAGGGCTGGTACTGGTGTTATGACCAAGATGTTACAGAGCTGGTGTCATGGCCAGGTAGCTACAGAGCTGGTGTCATGGCCAAGGTAGCTACAGACCTGGTGTCATGGCAAGATCGCTACAGAGCTGGTGTCATGGCCAAGGTAGCTACAGGGCTGGTGTCATGGCCAAGGTTAGTTACAGAGCTGGTGTCATGGCCAGGATAGCTACAGAGCTGGTGTCATGGTTAAGGTACCTACAGAGCTGGTGTCATGGCCAAGATAGCTACAGGTCTGGTGTGATGGCCAAGATAGCTACAGGGCTGGTACATGGTGCCATGGCCAAGATAGCTACAGGGCTGGTGTCATGGCCAAGGTAGTTACAGGGCTGGTGTCATGGCCAAGATAGCTATAGGGCTGGCACATGGTGTCATGGTCAAGGTAGCTCCAGGGCTGGTACATGGTGTCATGGCCAAAGTAACTACTGGGCTGGTGTCATGGCCAAGATAGCTACAGGGCTGGTGTCATGGCCAAAGTAACTACTGGGCTGGTGTCATGGCCAAGATAGCTACAGGGCTGGTGTCATAGCCAAGATAGCTACAGGGCTGGTGTCATGGCCAAGATAGCTACAGGGCTGGTGTCATGGCCAAGATAGCTACAGGGCTGGTTACATTATGTCATGGCCAAGGTAGCTACGGGGCTGGTGTTATGGCAAAGGTAGCTACAGAGCAGGTGTCATGGCCAAGATAGCTACAGGGCTGGTACATGGTGTCATGGCCAAGATAGCTACGGGGCTGATGTCATGGCCAAGGTAGCTACAGGGCTGGTACATGGTGTCATGGCCAAGATAGCTACAGGGCTGATGTCATGGCCAAGATAGCTACAGGGCTGATGGCATGGCCAAGGTAGCTACAGGGCTCGTACATGGTGTCATGGGCAGATAGCTACAGGGCTGGTACGTGGTGTCATGGCCAAGGTAGCTACGGGGCTGACGTCATGGCTAAGGTAGTTACAGGGCTGGTACATGGTGTCCTGGCCAAGATAGCTACAGGGCTGATGTCATGGCCAAGGTAGCGACAGGGCTGTTTCATGGTGTCATGGCCAAAATAGCTACAGGGCTGGTACATGGTATCATGGCCAAGATAGCTACAGGGTGGTACATGGTATCATGGCCAAGATAGCTACAGGGCTGGTACATGGTGTCATGGCCAAGATAGCTACAGAGCTGGTACATTGTGTTATGGCCAAGATAGCTACAGGGCTGGTGTCATGGCGGCAGCTACAGGGCTGATATAGGGGTACGTCGATGGTCAGCCACGTTAAATCGTTAGCGGTGTTTCTCCGGTTTTGTCTTCTTTTTTTTAACCAGTTGTTTCCTTACTTTTTGTTGTGCAAACTACCACACTTTCTGTGTTCACGTATCATTCCCGATGCCGTCATCAAGTCTGTTTTTCACGTTTTTCACGTTGACACAGAATTCACTCGGGGCTTCTGGCAGCCATCGTCTGCATCGTTCAGTAAATTGTCCCTCGTTCCAGAATACACACACATACGTACAAACAAACAAACATACATACATACACACATACATACATACATACTACATACATACATACATACATACATACATACATACATACTCATAGGGAGAAGCAGGGAGAGACTGACAGGCAGACAATGAGACAGACTCCACACACACCACACACACACACACACACACACACACACACACCACACACAACACCACACACACACAAATAACTACAGATCAGGAACGCTAACCGAGTGCTTCCACGGCGTCCTTTGTTGAGGTAGAATTTTCCGGAATTCCGTCCCGTCTTCCGGAATCCAGGGGAACCCTCCAGATCTTCGTTAGGGAGACTCATTGTGTCACTCTGATACACACACGACCTGTCGAAAATTTGAACTGTTGTTGGTCATTTTGTCACTGTTTCCACACCAGCTTTCAACAGTCAGTATTCTAAAACACATAAGACCTGTTGACAATCAGTACTTTTGATACTCACTTTGTCTCAGCTACACACACCATATTTCAACAATTAGTACTGTTGATACTCATTGTGTCACTCAGATACACACCCGACCTGTCGACAATTAGTATTGTTGATACTCATTCTGGGACTCTAATACACACACAACCTGTCGACAATTAGTACTGTTGATGCTCATTGCGTCACTCTGATTCGTACAATGACCCGTTGACAATTAGTACTGTTGATAGTCACTTTGTCACTGCTACACACAAAACCTGTCGACAATCAGTACTGTTGAAACTCATTATGTTACTCTGATACACACACGACGTGTTGACAATTAGTACTGTTGATACTCATTGTGTCACTACTACATGCACAACCTGTCGACAATCAGTACTGTTGATACTCATTGTGTCACTCTGATACACACACAACCTGTCGACACTTAGTACTATTGATACTCGTTTTGGTACTCTGATACACACACAACCTGTCGACAATCAGTACTATTGATACTCATTATGTTACTCTGATACACACACAACCTGTCGACAATTAGCACTGTTGATACTCATTGTGTTACTCTGATACACACACAACGTGTTGACAATTAGTACTGTTGATACTCATTGTGTCACTCTGATACACAGACTACCTGTCGACGCTTAGTACTGTTGATACTCATCGTGTCACTCTGATACACACACAACGTGTTGACAATTAATACTGTTGATACTCATTGTGTCACTCTGATACACACATGACCTGTTGTCTAACGATCTCTGGAAATTAACAGTGTATTATACAAATAGATCTGCCTTCGAGATGGATTACAATGGTTCCCTCATGCAGCGAGTGAAGAGTTTTCATATTTATAATATATTTTCTTAATTTTATGTTCCCATTTTCTTCATCTTCAACACCCCCCCCCCCGAAGTTCAAATCTTTGCCAAGTCATTACTGTGATGACGGAGGGGTTGTTGGCTTGCGCTTGTTTTTCCCCCACTATTAGATTGTTCGTCTTTGTATTTTTCTGACTTTTTTTTTAAAAGTTTAAAAGGCTGTGCCAGTCTTGAATGAAAGTTACTCTCTGTTAGGTTTTCTTATGGGAGCAAGAGTTACCCTACTTGTTTATTGTTTAAGGTTTGACCAGGCATTAGTTGAAAAAGGGCCTGATGGAGAGGAATTTGTTCCAACATGAACAATCATCTCCTTTACGTTGGAATGTACGGTCAGTGATGGCAGCCATGACAGAAGGCCTTCGGCGGGCAACCCAGTGACACAGATTTTCAAGGGGTGTTCATGTCTTGGAACTAAACGTCTGGGATTGATATAACATAAAATAGTGTTACCGATGAGCAGTATGGATGGTCTCTCCAAAATTGATAATTGAGATAGTGTGTCTAGGGAGGCGGTTTAGTATCAGGGATAGATTGTTTTTTTCGTTTTAATACCTTCCCTCAGATTAACGTGTGATGGGATGGAATCATGATATTCTGTTACAGCAGTGTTTAGGTCAGACAGTACAGGAAACTGATTACTTGTTAGGACAGCATACTGGGAAAGTTCGCTGTCCTCTTGGTTGGGAGGGGGAGGGGACTGGACAGAAATGCTCTCTGTCTAACCATCAACATCTGGGACAGCACTGTCTTTGATTTGAATGCAGATATCGGTTTGATAGCAACGCTTTGAAGATCGCGATTGACTGAGTCACGTTCATTTTGAAAGAACTCGGTTTGTACCGCAACGATCACTTTATGATTTGTATTGATTTTCTTTACCTGGGACTGCAAATTACCCAACTGAGTTTTGATAGAGTTCTTTTCTTTCAAACGTTGCTTATTTACCGACTCCACATGAGATAACTCAGACCTAAGATCATTAATATTGCCGCAAATTAATGAGAATTTTTCTGCGATGTAAACGCGCAGTTCATTTTTAGTAGCAGTTTTAATATCTTCAAAAAGAGAAGAATATTTTCTGTTGTAGGCATAGAGTTAACTGTCTTCTAAATCAGTCACTCTCTGATTTAACTTGCAAGCTGCGCTGGAAACAGATTGTAATGTCTTGTAAATGATCGACAGTTCTGAGTCGAGTTCTTTTGCTGACAAGTGTATTTTCGTTTTTGTTTTGATCTGGGTTTGCTATCTTCATCATCACGTGCCGACCAGAGGAGTAGGAGGATACAGGACTATGTTATCTTGCACTGAGCACATCAGCGTCCAACGTTTTGGGGAGTTATGACCCTGAATAGGGACAGTCGTTTCTAAGAGACCTCTTCTTTCTTAGCTGTCCACCTTCAACCAGTTGAAGTTCTGACACAAAAGGGTTTCCGGATAATAACAGATATATATATTTATATATATATGGCTTAACTCTGATTTTGATTATATATATATATGATATATGTGTGTGTGTTATATATATCTTATATATATATATATTATATATATATATTATATATACAGACAATGGTAGTAAATACCAGCAGAGATTTTAAAAAAATGCTTCAACCGGACTGGGAGCAACATTTGTTAATAGTTTTAGACCTTATCTTTAACATATATATATATATATATATATATATATATATATATATATATATATTATATATATATATATATATATATATATATATATGAAGATGCTGCCTGGATCAACAGCTTGAAGTGGTAGGGAAGGGAAGAAAGGCTTGGTGCCACCCACTAATATGTTCAGGCCTCTAGGAGGAGTCAAGGTATACAATTCTCCTTAGCGGGCGGGAAGGACAACACGTGCGGGTGAGGGGTGAGGGGATACAGGAGACGGGGTGGGGAAGGGGGTGGGGTGGACGGGGATGGGGGATTATATCCAGGATTTGAAGCCCTCCAGCGAGGCTGATGTTACTGCCTCAGCTGGAAGGTCGTTCCATTCTCTCCTAGTGCGTGGGAAGAAGCCATTCTTCCTGTAGTTCCTGTAGTAGGACTCAATGGCATACTGCAGCACATGGGAGTTATGAATGCCATAGTGATGGGTATGGCGAGGAGGAACATGTACGGAGTCGATTATGATGTCTCCATGATGGAATTTGAAGAATGTCGACAGCCGGATCTGACGCCATCGGTCTTCAAGCGGTGCCCGGTGAAATTGCTCGTACATCGCACTCACGCTGGAAGTTTGACGATAGCGGTTGACTGCCTAGCGTGCCGCCCTTCGTTGCACCTTTTCAAGTGCTGTCTTGTCCCCTTTCTGGTAGCGGTTCCATACTTGGCAGGCATTCTTCAGGGTCGATCGGGCAAACCAGGGCTTTGAAGGCTCTCTCCTTTGTCTTGATGGAGCTTATCTTGAGGTTCCGCTTGACAAAGCCAAGGGTCTTGGAGGCTTTGTTGGCGATGTTGCTGATGTGGGGTTCCCATTTCAAATTGGTAGACCCAGATACTTTTCCTCCGTGGTGGTCTGGAGATTTTCGCCGTGCAGGTGGTAAGTGGTCTTATGTTTTTCACTAAAGTGCAGTAGCTGGCACTTTTCCGGGTGGAACGACATGAGCCAAGTGTTCTCCCATGCTTCCAGCATATCCAGGTCTTCTTGGAGGATGGATTGATCGCTAGCCTTCCTGATAGTTTTGTGGCTGGCAGTGTCGCCTGCGAAAAGTCGCACGGTTGAGGAGAGACCTGTCGGAATGTCATTTATGTAGAACAGGAAGAGGCAGGGGCCCAAGACGGAGCCCTGGGGGACACCTGACTCAACCCCTACAAACGCCGACGTTGCTCCATCCGCCACCACTGCCTGTTGTCTGTCCGTCAGGAAGTTATATATCCATCGGTTAAGAAGACCCCTGTTACCATAGTGTTGGTAAAAGTGAATGGCAGACCTTGTCGAAGGCTTTGGAAAAATCCAACACCACGACGTCGTGCTGTCTGCCCTTCTCTTGGCCGAGAGCGATTTCATCCATAAGTACGAGCAGCTGGCTGACACAAGAACGACCCCAGGGGATCCGTGCTGTTGTCTGCAGATGATGTTGTTTCTCGGCAACGCTCATCACTGTGTGGACCAGTATGTGCTCGAGGATTTTTCCAGGCACGCTCGTTAATAAAACTGGACGGTAGTTCTCTGGCCTGTAGCGCTCCCCCTTCTTGAAAACGTCCTGACGTTTCAGACGTTTCAGCAATCATCAGTGTCAGATGTAAGGAAGGCTTTTTAACGGGAACGAAATCGGATACTGCACTAATAAAAGTGGTAGGAATATCAAGCAAGGAATGGGATAATTTTCCGACGTTTTTGTCGTGCAGAAAGTTTCAAATTAGACGCTTTAAGAGTTCACACTCATCAGTGTCCCACAGTGGACAGTCACGGCCTTGGCATGACAAAGTTCCACCAGAATGCACAGTAAAATGTCATGTCATTGTAAGGCTCTTAAAAGAATGATGAATAATGCGGAAAACTGTCTCTCCGAGCGAGGGTTTGGGGTGGGGGCACAGACATAACACATGGAGACACAATAGTGATGGACTCATGCTGGTCATAATCAGAACATTTAAATGTAATGTCACTGTCTGAATCGATGGCACAATAACGATACAGCAAGCAGTTTCTCCACATACACATAGTTAGTTCGTCAATGCCACAAGAGAAGTGCTTTTGGAATGTGTCCAGAGTGGGCTTTAGCTTGTTGTCTTGCAGTTCATTACATTCCGGCACAGAACTAGCCATGATCACACACAGAGGCCTGCAACATTCAGCAGACAGTATATACAGTATATACAGTATATACAGTATATACACGGAACCGGACCTTTATGAGTTCAAAGCGCAGGATTCATTTTCACAAGAACAGGAAACAAGAACAGGTAGATCATAAACAAAATCACGAATTGAAAGCTGTAGGCGAACAGTATCCACTCCTGGGGTAGAAAGACATCACACATTTTACATGTGACACAACACTGCCACAGCTTGTGAAATCTGAATGGAATGATGTCCACTTACATCTGGCTCACTATACCACACTTAACAGGCATACAGGAGGGTATAAACCGACATTACATCGAGAGAGAGAGAGAGAGAGAGAGAGAAGAGGAGAGAGAGAGAGAGAGAGGAGAGAGAGAGAGAGAGAGATTATAGAAACAAATACTCAAACAAATACAGAAATAAACGAGAAAGAAAAACAAGGAAAGGTACAACTAACAATGGAAAAGAAGTAAATGACTGAATTGAGAGTCTGTAAAACTTAATGAGCATTTAATTATGTGAAGACACGCTTCGTGGTGAGTGAAAAAGAACCGAAATAGTAGTAGTAGCAGCAACAGCTGCAGCAGCAGCACTGGAGGAAGCAGCACCAACTCTGGCAGTAACTGAAGTATTAGCAAATGAAGAAATGATAATTTTGGCGGCAGCAGCAACAGCAACAATAGGTTTATTAGCAGCAGCAGAAATAGTACCAACAATATCAGCAGCGCTAGAAGGTCTTATTGCAGCAGCAGTAGCAGAAACTGTGGCAGCGGCGGAAGTGGCTGCAGTAGTGGTAGCAGCAGCAGCAACAGTAACAGCAGCAGCATCAACAGTAACAGCAGCAGCAGTGACAGTAACAGCAGCAGTAGTGACAGTAACAGCAGCAGCAGTGACAGTAACAGCAGCAGCAGCGACAGTAACAGCAGCAGCAGCAACAGTAACAGCAGCAGCAGTGACAGTAACAGCAGCAGTAGTGACAGTAACAGCAGCAGCAGCGACAGTAACAGCAGCAGCAGTGACAGTAACAGCAGCAGTAGTGACAGTAACAGCAGCAGCTGTGACAGTAACAGCAGCAGCAGCAACAGTAACAGCAGCAACAGCAACAGTAACAGCAGCAGCAGTGACAGTAACAGCAGCAGCAGCAACAGTAACAGCAGCAGCTGTGACAGTAACAGCTGCAGTAGTGACAGTAAACAGCAGCAACAACAGTAACAGCAGCAGTAGTGACAGTAACAGCAGCAGCAGCAACAGTAACAGCAGCAGCAGCAACAGTAACAGCAGCAGCAGTGACAGTAACAGCAGCAGCAGTGACAGTAACAGCAGCAGTAACAGCTGAGTACAGTAACAGCAGCAGCTGTGACAGTAACAGCAGCAGCAGCGACAGTAACAGCAGCAGCAGTGACAGTAACAGCAGCAACAACAGTAACAGCAGCAGCTGTGACAGTAACAGCTGCAGTAGTGACAGTAACAGCAGCAGCAGCGACAGTAACAGCAGCAGCAGTGACAGTAACAGCAGCAACAACAGTAACAGCAGCAGCTGTGACAGTAACAGCTGCAGTAGTGCAGTAACAGCAGCAACAACAGTAACAGCAGCAGTAGTGACAGTAACAGCAGCAGCAGCGACAGTAACAGCAGCAGTAGTGACAGTAACAGCAGCAGTAGTGACAGTAACAGCAGCAGCTGTGACAGTAACAGCTGCAGTAGTGACAGTAACAGCAGCAGCAGCAACAGTAACAACAGCACTAGTGACAGTAACAGCAGCAGCTGTGACAGTAACAACAGCAGCAGTGACAGTAACAGCAGCAGCAGCAACAGCAACAGCAGCAGCAGCGACAGTAACAGCAGCAGTAGTGACAGTAACAATAGCAGCGGTGGTAGGCCAGTTGTAGCAGCATGATCAGTGGCAGAAACAGCTATGGGTCACGGTTCGTGTGTAGTAGTAGTAGTAGTAGTAGTAGAAGAGGAAGAAGAAAAAAAGAAGAAGAAAAATGCGCGTGCGCGCGCGCACGTGTGTGTGTGTGTGTGTGTGTGTGTGTGTGTGTGTGTGTGTGTGTGTGTGTGTGTGTGTGTGTGTGTGTGCGCGCGCGTGCTGGCGTGCGTGCGTGCGCGCATGAGTGCATATGTGCACAAGCTTGTGTGTGTGTGTGTGTGTGTGTGTGTGTGTGTGTGCGTGCGTGCGTGCGTGCGTGCGTGCGTGCGTGCGTGCGTGCGTGCGTGTGTGTGTGTGTGTGTGTGTGTGTGTGTGTGTGTGTGTTGTGTGTTGTGTGTACTAAAAACCTCAAAGGTCTATCAAATGGTGGACGATGATCGGCCAGGTGATTGTACATACCCAGTATCTGAGGAAGTGTAACAAAGATATCTTGGAATCACTTCCTGTCACACGAAATCGATACGCGAAACGCATTCTTTTCACCTTTCAGACAAATGTCAAATGTAAGGCAGTCATGAGGTAGAACGGTGCACATTGTCAGAGAAATAACAATGGTTTTTTTTTGTTTTTTGTTTGTTTGTTTTTTTTGGGGGGGGAGGAAAAAAAAAAGAGCGATTAAAGAAAGAAGAAGAACAGAAAGAAAGAAGGGGAAAACACGGGAAAAAGCCAATGAGACATGAAGGGGAGAAAAGATTAGGAAAAAGAACCAATAAATCAAGAACGAAATAAATAAGCAAAATAAAATAAAAGAGCACACATACCTACAGCATTGACCTCAAGACCTTTGTCCTTACTGTGACCTTCACCCACAGAGCTTTCTAGTCCTTCGTCCTTGACATTTTCCTGTCTTCTACGTCCAAGTGCTATGATATATGACTAACTGCCTCAATACCGTACATTACACTCCGTCCCACTCACCTTGCAGAGAACGTACTACGAACACACAGGCTTAAAGTTCAGGAAGAAAATTGTAAGATACAGTTTAATATTGTGGATAAGCAGATGCAAAGAATTACACAGATTTGCGGAGATACGGAGACTACGGGTTTAGACGTCAGTTATATGTAAATAGAAATCCCGTCTTCACAGCACCCTTTCACCTATCATTGCCCCTCCACCTCCATGCACATACACACATTTATCCCCCTCCGTACACACCTTTATCCTCCTCCATAATGTACACACATTTATCCTCCTCAATATATATACACATATTTATTTCCTTCCATGCACATGCACACATTTATTCCCTCCATACACATACACACAGTTATCACCTTCCATACACACACACACAAAATTTATCCCCTTCATACACATACACACATTTATCCCCCTCCATACACATACACACATTTATCCCCCTCCATACACATACACACATTTATCCCCTCCATACACATACACACATTTATCCCCCTCCATACACATACATACATTTATCCCCCCTTCCATACACATACACACACATTTATCCCCCTCCATACACATGCACACATTTATCCCCCTCCATAGACATGCACACATTTATCCCCCTCCATACACATACACACATTCATTCCCCTCCCATACACAAACAAGAAACCGGTTGACCTGTTTACCTGACAGCTATTCACTTGCGTTTTGTATTAGTCGGGTGAGCGAGGATTTCCCTTCAGTCTCGAAGAACTACCGGCCGAGCAACTTGTCCAGATGAGCTGAAGGGAGACTGAAGGCGTGTCCTCGCTGGCAGTCAGGTGTGTTTTAAAAGTTAAATGCAAGTTAAGTTTGTGCTAATAAAGTTGGTTTTTCCTACAGGTGGATGGGAAGCATGGGGTGAGTAGATGGAAAACGAATACGTATTACTTATATGTGATAGGGGAAAAAAGCAATCTAGTTAAATCAATGTATAGTTGACAGAAAAGTGTTTATCTGTTCACCAAAAGTATTATAATGATGTGAGTGTTGGTGAGCTCTGGAAATGAGCAATGAAAATTGTTGTACATAAAATTTTGGAAAATGTATTCTGATTCTGTTGTGGAAAGATAAAAACCCAATCTTTTCTTGATAAAAACGGGACGAACGGAAATCGTTCCCTGATATGTAATTGGACACGTCTAGTGATTATGATGAGCATTCTTTTCTTTATAAAAGGTACGAACGGAAATCGTCTAGTGATGAGAATGTGGAAAGGTAAAAAAAAAATCTTTTCTTGATAAAAAATGACAAACAGAATTCGCTCCTTTATATGTAATGATTGAATTCTTGGTACTTTGAAAAAGGGTTCCATGTTGAAATCCTTTCCTTCAATGTTAGAATCATGGTGTTAATCAAAGAAAATTTTCTATTGTAATGCATCCACTGTATTGAAACTTAGTAGATTCTATCATGGATATTTTCACAAAATTCCAGTAAAATGTATTATGTGAGGATTGACCGGTAGTGACAAACAAGAACGATAAATATGTAGGAAGTAGGCTAGATAATCAAGGCAGCTATCAGTTCCCCAGGTGTCAGTGAAGCCAGGTGTCAGTGGCCGACCTGGAACTGACTGCCATCCCAGTGTGGGATGCAGCCCATGCCAGCCGCTATCTTCATCCATAGGGATGTGGAGAGACTGACCGAGTGGTCAGTAGACATGGTGTGTGCACTGCCAACCGGGTGTAGGGTGCAGCCCGAGCAGCAGCCGCTGTCTCCGCCCCGTGGGAATGTGAACAGGCTGACCGAGTGGTCAGTAGACGACGTGTGTTTCTTCTGTTGTGTGGGAGTTCCTGGTAGGACTCCACGAGCTGCTTCCGTGAGTGGCTTCGTTCTACGTCGGAACGATGTTCAGTGAACTTCTTCTGTTGCGTGGGATCCCTGGAAGGATGCCACGAACTGTTTCGTGAGTGGCTTCTGAGCTGTGTGAAGGCTGTGTGACTTGAGCCG
Organism: Conus ventricosus; assembly: GCA_018398815.1. Classification (NCBI taxonomy): domain Eukaryota; kingdom Metazoa; phylum Mollusca; class Gastropoda; order Neogastropoda; family Conidae; genus Conus; species Conus ventricosus. The sequence continues at coordinate 1,097 of JAFLJL010002482.1, read as the reverse complement.
GACGCTGCCAAGTGCATGAACTGTTTGTGATGACACTGCTGTGGGTTCCAGCTTAGCCTGCGCAAAAAAAAAAAAAAAAAAAAAAAAAATATATATATATATATATATATATATATGTTTGCGTGCCCTTGATGATGGTGGCATGAAGAGAACAGGAAAACACCGATTCTAACTCACCCTAGCCCTCACCTAGGTTCGGGGCTAGGGCGACCTAGAATCGGTGTTTTCCTGTTCTCTGACAAGTAAGACTTCAATAACCAAAAAATAACGATTATCTACAAACAAACATACTGTGTAGGATTGTCCGTTTTTAACACTAATTTACTAAACTTTTCAGATTTCAGTTTTTGCTTAATCCTATGTTTTTCCTGATCATTTTCAATAACATCATTTTCGCGCAAACATTCTTCAAATGAGTCTCTGTCTTTCATGTGAAATAAAACTACAGTCTTTAACTGTTCTCTAAAGTCTTTTAAAACCGAGTTATATTTTTGACATAAAATCCACACACTTATCCCAGCATGTCTTCCACTGAAAGCTAGTTTTGACAAAGTTTTTCTTTTTTTAACTATGTCTCTTTCTGCTGAACAGTCATCTATAATAAATAGTGTCTGCGTTCCTTCAAACAATTTATTAAAGTGTTCTAGGCACTCACTCAGTTTATTGCTAGGATCAACTAAAAATATGTTATCATCAGTCCATATAAACCTTCTATCATGATATGCTTTGTTCCATTTAAGTGTTGGGCAGAAAATCACAATGTGATCAAAATTATAGCGATAAACTGTTTGCAATAGGTCTAGGACAAATATTGTTTTTCCACAACCAGTCTGCCCACAAATCAATGAGCAATGAGGAGTTTTTGTCATAAAGTTTAACTGCTCCATAGTTTTATGACAGAATTTAATCTAATCCAGTTATTGTTTTTATCATGCTCTCTGTCAAAACTTGTTCAGTATAATAAATCCTATGAGGCCTAAATGTGTAAGATTAATCCAATTCAGTTCTGTAAGATTGTTTCTATTTAAGTCAACATTGATTTTGTTGCTTGTTGTTATGACCTTAATATCTCCATTGTGAGACAGAGGTAACTTTAA
>JAFLJL010002481.1:65000-72500 GCA_018398815.1 Conus ventricosus | reverse complement strand
AATAGTGATTTAGTGCAAAAACACTTACATGGATTATAATAGTGATTTAGTGCAAAATCGCTGACATGGATTATATAGTGAATTAGTGCAAAACCGCTTACATGGATTATAATAGTGATTAGTGCAAAATCGCTTACATGGATTACAATAGTGATTTAGCGCAAAATTCTATTTGTGGCGTGTGGCCACCTCAGTCCCTCCCCTCCCCCAGCCCCCACCTCTCCCCCTCCCTCCCACCCTCTTCCACCCACCCTTCCTCGACGGTCACACGCACTTTACTCTTTTGTCGAAATGGCGCCACGTGATGGTTTTGCTTTTTTTGTTTCGTGTCCCCTTGTTGTTATCTCCGCCGAGGAGGCACCGTTTTCGTCTGCGTCTGTCTGTTTGTTGGTTTGTACGTCTGTCTGTTAGTGAGATTACGCACACACTACTGATTAAGCACACCCTACTGAACCTATTGATGGATGGACGGACGGAAGGTGGCTGGGCCCTGGGACGAGCCTTGTAAAATTTGGTCCGGATCCGTTGTAAGGATCCGGATTAAATAGCGGATCCAGTCAGTCACTTTTTTTTCCCATTGCACATGAATACCGTGATGTTCTACGAACGTTCTTTTTCCCTTTCATTCTCTCTCTCTGTCTCTCTGTCTGTCTGTCTGTCTGTCTGTCTATCTCTCTTTCTGCGCTTAACCAATCAAAAATTCTCTTTACGGCCTTTACATTTTCCCCTTGCACTAAAGGAATCGATTTCTTTTATTCTTTCCCCTCTCATTCAAGCGCAGACTCCTGTCAACAGATCAACAAAGACGGTGATCAAGAAAGCCATCAGGTCTTCGAATAACGGGGACAAACAGCTGATTCGGGCGATATTCCACCGGAAAGCCATGAAAGCCTCTTCGGCACACTCTGGAAGAAAGACAACAACAACAAAAACCCGGCGAGCGGAAGGAAGGAATCCTCATGAAGCTGCCAAAGTGGGGGGGGGGGGGGGGGGGGGGGGGGGGGGGGGGGGGGGGGGGGGGGGGGGAGTCGGGGGGGCGACTCGGGGTAGCGCTCTGCCAGTGTCTGACAAAGTCCTGCATAGAGTTTTGTTGACTCCAAGATCCGAGACCAGCAGGAGGGCTTCCCGCGGGACGGGTCGTTAACGGAACAGATCGTCACGGTGACACCAGGCATCATCGGGAAGCAGTAACTGGGGTGGAGCTTCCCCTTCTTCCTCCCTCCACCTGCCCTCTCTCTATCAACACCACAGACTTTTAGAAGGCATTCGACGGCGTGGACAGAGAGACGTTCTGAGAGGTGCTGAGGCCCACAAAGCATCTGAGAAACTTGTTCTCCCTGATAAAAGGGGTACCCTCTACGCTATGTTTCGCAGGGTTGCTCACTGGGGCCACCTATCTAACAAGTTTTCATACCAAAACGGGAATTTTCGCCAAGGGTGTCCACCGTCACCCTTCCTCTTACGTCCTGTGGACATCGAGTGGATCTTGACGACCACTACAGCAAGCAGGAACAATGGAAGATCTCGACTTCGCGGACTACCTGGCGCTCCTCTCGCATGACTGCAGACAGATGCAGGACAAGACCACCTGGCCCGGCAACAGCATAAGCGGGGACAACGATCACGATCAAACAAAAGCAGAAAGGAGATCATGAGGATCATCAACGTCTTTGCCAACGATCTAAGCTACAGGGGGGTGTGGATGGTGTAATGAGCGAGACAATAATATTATCACCGAGAGCCAGGAGAGGAAAAAACACGAGGGACCTTGTCATGCTCTTCGTGAAGAACCTCCAAGGAAATCAGCACAGCCACAAAAGGCACGTCTTCATTCAAACGCCAAACCGGGCTTGCTGTAAGGCTTCTGAGACGTGGAGAACGCCCGAAACAACACAACAGAAGATGCTGACGTTTGTTAACCCTAGTCCAAGTCGGGGGGTTTTCCCCCAGAAGGCCACTAGCTGGACAAGAGTCAGCAGTGAGGAATCGTGGCAAAGGACGGGGAGAGGAGCTAGTTCTCGTACAGACCCTGAGCAGGAAAAAGGCGGGGCTGGATAGGACACACCTTTCGAAACTAGCATCCCTCACCAGTCACCCTAACAGCAAGGGTACTAGGGTCCACCTAGGTTCTAGCTAGCTCCAGCTTGGACAAGCTGAATCTAGCCAGAACCTAGGTGGGCCCTAAGTGGGTCCTTGGACCCTTGCTGTCTGGGAATTTGACCTGGAACTAGCACGCGCCTCTTCCATCACGCGCGTCTTCCATCTGCTCACAGAACAATGAAAGCAAGGAAGAAGTGAAAGGAGTGGGTCGGGGTGAGGGAAGGGGCGGGAAGGGAGGGGGGGGGGGGGGGGGGGGGGGGGGGGGGGAGACGGGAGCGGGATAGGGGGCATGCCTGAACAGAAGACTGACCCCAAGAGGTCAAGCAAGACAAGATAACGACCAAATGCGGCATAAAAAGGAAAAAAAAAAACGTTCTTTTTCTTTTTTTTTTCTCTCTCCCCCTCCCCCACACTCCCCCAACGCCCACTCCCATTCACAATCACTGACGTTATCATGTTCCACGTCCTGTCTAGAAAATACGATGTCCAAAAAAAAGAGAAAGAGAGAATAAAAAAGACAGAAAAAGGAAGGAAGGAAGCAACAACAACAAAAAAGAAGAAGGAAGAAAGGAAAGAAAACAAAGGAAAAAGAAAAAAAAAAAAAAGGAAAAGAAACAAAAGCAAACAAACAGAAACGGCACGGGGTGAAAAGGTCTTCGTTGTCGAACCCACCTGTGCCCCACTGTTCTCTCTACCCCCCCCCCCCACCCCCCCCCCCCGCACCCCATACCACCCTGACCTCCCCTTCTCTCTCTCTTTCTACTTCTAACCCCCCCCGCCCGCCCCCCTCCCCCACCACCCCTTCCCTTCCTCCTGCAGGAGTTCACTATCTATCTGGTGGACGCGAATCTTTGCTGGCCTTCCCTCCCTCTCTGCCTCGGACCAAAGATAGTTCGCCCTCCGTAGGGCGTACAGTCTTTGCTCGGACCTTGTATTGCTCGGCCAGACAGATAGCCGGAGCCAGGGGAAAGGGGTAGAGGAGGAGGAGGAGGAGGAGAGGAAGAGTCGGAGGGGGGGGGGGGGGTAATCTGAATCTGCACGATCCGCCCCGCAAGGAAAGCAGCAAGAGGGAAGAGATGGGCGTGTTGATGTATGCCAGATCTGGAGGTGGAGACGTGTGTGTGTGTGTGTGTGTGTGTGTGCGTGTGCGTGTGGTGTGTGTGTGTGTGCGTGCGCGCGCGCGGAGGGGGAGGGTAGGGAGAGGAGAGAAGACGGGGGTGCTGGGGGATAACCACAGTGCTTGTCGTTGTTGTTGTTGCTGCTGTCCAAGGAGTCTTTGTCCGGCCAAGACAGGTAGAGAGGGTATGGGGAGGGGTTGGGGGTGGTGAGGTTGAGGTGGGTGGGTGGTGGGGGGCTCCTGCACTTGGCGGGGCCGCCTGGCGGAAGGTCGCACCGGGTCTGGCACTCTTCAGCCTGTGCCCATTATCTTTTTTTTTCCCACAGAAATCTTATTGTCCGAGTTTTTGGTTTGTTTTTTGTTTTCGTTCTTTTTTTTTTTTTTCTCCCTGAAGAATCCTCTTTGCCGAACTTCGATTTCCCGTGGCTACCCAAACCCCCCCCCCCAAACCCCCCCCCCCCCCCCCCCCCCCCCCAAAAAACCCCCCCTTTTTTTTTTTTTTCCCTTTTTCCCCCCCCCCTCCCCCCCCCCCCCCAAAAAAAATTTCCCCCCACCCCCCCCCCCCCCCCCCCCCCCCCCCCCGGGGGCCCCCCCTTTTGGGGGAAAAGGGGGGGGGAAGGAAAAGGGGGGGGGGGGGTTTTTTTCCCCAAAAGGGGGGAAAAAAAAGGGGGGGAAAAAGGGGGGGAAAACCCAAAAAAAAAAAAAAAAAGGGGGGGGGGGGGCCCCCCCCCCCGGGGGGGGGCCCCCCCCCCCCCAAAAAAAAAAAGGGGGGGGAAAAAAAAAAGGGGGGTTTGGGGGGAAAAAAAGGGGGAAAGGGGGGGGGAAAAAAAAAAAAAGGGGGGAAAAAGGGGGGGAAAAGGGGGGGGGGGGGGGGGGAAAAAATGGGGGGGGGGGGGGCCCAAAAAGGGGGGCCCCCCAAGGGAAAAGGGGGAAAAAAAAAAGGGGCCCAAAAAAAAACCCCCCAAAAAAAAAAAGGGGGCCCCCCCCCCCCCTTTTTTTTCCCCCCCAAAAAAAAAGGGGGGAAAAAAAAGGGGGGAAAAAAAAAGGGCCCCCCCCCCCCCCCCCTTTTTTTTTTTTTTTTTTTTTTTCCCCCCCCCCCTTTTTTTGGGTTTTTTTTTTAAAAAAAAAAATTTGGAAAAAAGCCCCTCCCCCCAAAAAAAAAAAAACCCCCCCCCCCCCCGGGGGGGGGAAAAAAAAAAAAAAAAAAAAGGGGGGGGGGGGGAAAAAAAAAAAAATTTTTTAAAATTTTTTAAAAGGGGGGGGGGAAAAAAAAGGGGGGGGGGGGTTTTTTTTTTGGGGGGGGGGGGGGAAAAAACCCCCCAAAAAAAAAGGGGGGGGGGAAAAAAGGGGGGAAAAAAAAGGGGGGGGGGGGGGAAGGGGGGAAAGGGGGGGGGGGGGGGGGGGGGGGGTTTTTTGGGGGGGGGAAAAGGGTGGGGGGGGGGGAAAAGGGGAAGAGAGAGGGAGAGGGGGGGGGGGGGAGGGGGGGGGGGGGAGAGGGGGGAGGGGGGGGGGGGAAAGGGGGGGGGGGGGGGGAAAAAGGAGAAAAGGGGGGGGGGGGGGAAGGGGGAGAGGGGGGGGGGAAAAAGGGGAGGGGGAAGGGGGGGGGAAAAAAGGGGAGGGGGGGGGGGGGAGGGGGGGGCGGGGGAGAGGGGGGGGGGGGGCCCGGGGAGGGGGGGGAAAAAGGGAAAAGGAAAGGGGGGGAAAAAAGGGGGGGAAAAGGGGGGAAAAAGGAGGGGGGGAAAAAAAGGGGGGGGGGAAAAGGGGGGGGGGGGGGGGAAAAGGGGGGGGGGGGGAGGGGAGGGGGGAAGGGAAAAGAGGGAGGGGGGGGGGAGGGGGGGTTTTGGGGGGGGGAAAAAAAGGGGGGGGGGGGGGAAAGGGGAGAGAGGGGGAAGGGGGGGGGGGGGGGGGGGGAAAAAAGGGAGGGGGAGGGGGGAAGGGGGGGGGGGGGGGGCCCCCCCGGGGGGGGGGGGGGAAAAAAAAAAAGCCCAAAGGGAAAAAAAAAAAAAAAAGGGGAGGAGAGACAGACAGGCAGACGAACCTAAATTTTTAAACGTAAAAAATTTTGCGCGGACCCAAAGGGGTCCCTTCTAATCAAACTATACTATTTCTATATACTACTACTACTACTTTCTAAATGTTACTACTACTGCCTTTTACATCTGTTTGTAAGCTGCAGCTTGTTACCACCCACTGATCTGTTATATTGTCATCAATTATCAGTTTAAAATTTTAAATCTTCTCCTCCTTGTTTCTTGTTTATCATCATCTCATCATCTTCAATCTTTTTTCATCACCCTTTATAATTATCTTCCCTTTTTTATTATTTTTCTTCTTTTTATTTTTATTTCCCTTTATTTTTTGTTGTTTTTTGTTGTTTTGTTGTTTTTAAAAAAATAAACAAATTTATGTTTCTCTCAAAAGGACTTTTTGGCCAAATGTGGGGCCAAGGGGAGAGAGCGAGCAAAAAAAAGTTCAAAAAGGAACCGCACACACACACCACAAAACACCACAAAATTCCTTTAATTTAACAAAAACCCAATAAAAATCCCGCCCAAAACAACAAAAAAAAAAAACAAAAACCCGAAAATTTTTCCACAAGTCTTGGAAAAGTTCCCGGTTTTTTGGGGAGTTGTACTCCAAACCAGCGTCTGGGCCCCCCCCTCCTCCCTTTCCCTTTCCCCCCACCTCCCCCCCTTTTCCCCCTTTTCCTTCCCCCCCTAACCCTGGAAAATTTTCAAGTCACCCCCCCCCCCCCGCCCCCCCCCCCCCCCCCCCCCCCCCCCCCCCCCCCCCCCCCCCCCCCCCCCCACCCCCCCCTCCTTCCCTCCCCCCAAAATTCACTCCCCCCCCCCCCAACCCCCCCCCCCCCCCCCCCCCAACCCCCCCCCCCCCCCCCCCCCCCCCCCCTCCTTTCTCGTCCCCCTTTTCTTTTCTTTTCTCTCTCTCTTTTTTCTCTCTCTCTCTTCTCTCTCCTTTCCTTTGAAAACGAATATAAGGTTTTTTTTCTGAGTTTGGCCCAATCTTTTTTCTTTTCTTCTCTTTTTCTCTCTTCTCCCCCTTCCCCTCCCCTCCCCTCTCTTTTCTCTCTCTCTTTCCCTGATCGAATACAGGTTTTCTGAGTTTGCATTCCTTTTCTCTCCTCTTCTTTTCTCTCTTCTCTTGATCGAATACAGGTTTTTTGGTTCTGTATTTTTCTCTCCCCTCTCCTCTCTCTCTCTTTTTCTCTTCTCTCTCTCTTCTTTTCTCCTTTTTTACCATCCCCCATCTCATTTGTGCTTTCTTTAGCGGTTTTGGGTTTTTCATTGTTTTTAAATTTGATCTTGTTGCTATGTTTAATTGTTGTATGAATTTTTATGTGCCGGGAAAAAAAGGTTATGAATTTACAAGGAACAGATTGTAAGACTTGGCTTTGGCCCCCCAAAAACTTCATCCCTTTGGGGTTTTAAAGTCAACAATCAATCAATCTCTCTCTTCTCTCCCCCTCTCTCCCCTTCCCCCTTCTCTCCTTTTCTTTCCTTGATGAATAAGGTTTTTTTGGTTCTTTACTCTCTCTCTCTTCTCTATCTCTCTCTCTCTCTTTTCTCTCTCTTCTCTCTCTCTCTCTCTCTCGATCGAATTCAGGGGGTTTTTTGAGTTCTGTATTTCTCTCTCTCTCTCTCTCTCTCTCCCCTCTTTCTCCCCCTTTTCTCTTTTCTCCCTTTATCGAAAAAAGGTTTTCCGAGTTCTGTGTTTTTTTCTCTCTCTCTCTTTTTCCCCCCTCTCTCTCCCCTCTTTTTCTTTTCTCTCTCTCTCTCTCTTTTTTCTTCTTGAATCGGGAAAAGAGGGGTTTTTTAGTTCTCTCTCTCCTCTCTCTTCTCTCTCTCTTCTCTCTCTCTCTTTCTCTCTCTCCTTTTTCGAAAAACAGTTTTTTGAGTTTTTTGTTCTCTCTTTTCTCTCTCTCTCTCTCTCTCTCTCTCTCTCTTCCTGACCCCGAAAAAGGGTTTTCTTAGTTTGTTCTCTCTCTCTTCCCCTCTACTCTCTCTCTTCTCCTCCCCTCTTTTCCCCTCTCTTTCTTTTGTGTGTGTGTGTTGTTTTTGTTTTGGTGTGTGTGTGTGTGTGCGGGGCGTTCTTTCGGGGGTTTCGGGGGTTTTTGTTTTTGTTTCCCTTTATGGGAATTTTTGGGTATTCTGGTTCTGTGCTTTTCTCCCTCTCTCTTTTCTCTTCTCTTTTCTCCCCTCTCCCCTGTCTCCTTCCTCCTTTATTTTTCCTCCCCCCCCGTTTTTCCCCCCCCCCCCCCCCCCCCG
>JAFLJL010002481.1:57500-62500 GCA_018398815.1 Conus ventricosus | reverse complement strand
ATGATGCCCGATGTTTTATTTTTACCAGAATAGCCGTTACTAACGGCTATAAATCATAATTTCGTGTGATGTACAGTTTAAGCAATAACGATTTATAAACTTAAGTGTAGCCAAATAGTAAACTCCTCGGTAGTCCAGTGGATAGTGACCCTGCCTGTCACGCGGGAGACCCGGGTTAATTTCCCCACCGGGACAGCATTTTTTTTTTTTCTTTTACATGCAAGATTTCTACCACCAAAAGGGGAGAAAGTGCTACAGTGACTGATTTACATAATATATATATTTTTCTTTTTGTTGTAGTGACTGATTTATATATCTATACTTTTTCTTTCTTGTTGTACTACTTCTACTGGGAGTACCTTTATATGCTTTGCATCTTGTTCTCTCCTCCAGACCCACCGCTACTAGCCAGCCACTAATGATCGCTGTGTCCATGTCTGTGGATTCGCTCAGCTGCGCTCAGGCATGGCATTACTGGCACTGGGGGCTGGAGAATATGATGAGTTACCAGATCCTCTTGTTTGGTGGTATGTCACTGCTTGTGTGTGTGTGTGTGTGTGTGTGTGTGTGTGTGTGTGTGTGTGTGTGTGTGCATGTGTGTTGTGTGCGCGTGTGTGTGTGTGTGTGTGTGTGTGTGTGTGTGTGTGTGTGTGTGTGTGTGTGTTGCATGCACGTGTATGAACACACACACACACACACACAAAAACACACACACAAAGAAACACACACACACACACACACACAAAACGCACACCACACACACACACACGCACGCGCGCGCGCGCGCGCGCGCGCGCACGCACGCACGCACGCACACACACACACACACACACACACACACACACACACACACACACACACACACACACACACACAGCGTGATGATTCTGACGTCAGATTCCAAAGAAAAAGAGAGGAAAGCAAAAGCAGAAACGAGAACACACACACACACACACACACACACACACACACACACACACACACACACGAAACATAAAACACAAAACAAACATGTGTGAAAGGCGAAAGAAGAGAAAAAAACATAGACTAAATGAAAAATTTCGACAGAAGAGGACATTTTATATCAGGCCAAAGAAAACCAACATTATAAACTACAACACTAAACACACACACACACACACACACACGCACGCACGCACGCACGCACGCACGCATGTGCGCACGCACACACAGACACACACACACACACACACACACACACACACACACACACACACACACACACACACACACACACACATTCAACGAACAACTCACTAAAAGACATACTCTTCGAAAACTCTATTGAAACAAAACAACAGACGAAAAAAACAACACATTTTGAAAGCAATGCATTGAAGAAACACCACAAAAAAGAAGCTAAAAAGACAAATAAAAACACACGAAAATAATAATGATAATAAAAACGCTATTCCATGGACAGCCAGCAACTTGAGACCCAGTTACAAGAAATCAACAGCAAACCCAAAAAAATAAAAAAAAAGACACACACATACAAAAATCTCACTGATTTACAGTTCGATCGCATGGCCTACGAGAATGTCAGAACAATCCATTACAGCTTTCGTGTTTCTTTTCTTCTTCCATTTCTTTTTTTTCTGTCTTCTAGCCGAGATATTCTCCTCCAACCACCTAATCACTCCTTCTTGTCCCTCCTCGAAAACTCCTTCATGTACCGACGCCATTGTCGATGCAGTGTGTGTAAGTATTGACATGCACATTTTCTTGCTTTCCCTTCCGCTGAATTTCCTTTTGAAACCCTCCACGAAAGCGCATGCGCAGCGCGTAGGAGACCTCTACGTAAGCTTTCCGGGCGCTGTCTTGATGAATGTTCAATGTATGTTGAAAGAAAGGACAGTTCGCTAGGATTTAAGCTGATAGAGCCTTTCGTGTTCGGATCGCTGCAAAGCAGAATGAGAGAAAGAGTGTGTTGGTCGAGGACATAGAAAACAACAACAACAAAGAAACAGAACAAGGGCGATAACCGCTAAGAGAAAAGAACAGGAAGAGTGAGCTGTAACAGAGAAGGATAATGGTCACAGTGAGACGCTGGTGGTGAGAGAGAGAGAGAGAGAGAGAGAGAGAGAGAGAGAGAGAGAGTCAGCCAGACAAAGACACATAAACTCACAGACGTGGACAGAAAGACCACAAAGAGAAAAAGACAGAAAAAGCCATGAGAAAAGGAGAGGGGAGAGAGAGAGAGAGAGAGAGAGAGAGAGAGAGAGAGACAGACAGACAGACAGACAGACAGAGATCGAGACAGACACCATATTACTTCAAACTTCAAAGGAAAACATGCGATTGCCTTCGACTCTACCCCCCCCCCCCCTTTCTCCAACCTCACCACCTTCACCCCCTCCTCTCAAGTTCCCTCCTCCCCTCCCCCCCTTTACTAGCAAAAAAAACAAAACAAAAAAAAAAAACAAGCAGGGGCGGCAAACACTATCAAAAAAAGCAAAAAAAAAAAAAAAAAAAAAAGAAAAAAAAGAATTTCGCTCCAAAATGCCAGGAACAACCAAAAAACAAACAAGCAAAAAACAACAAAAAACAACAACAACAACAACATCCCAGACACTCCAAACAAAACTGGCAGGGGAAAACAGCAACGCAGCAGCACAAGCAGCATTAACACCGCACAGCAACACAACACACGAAACAACAGCAAACAGCATTTTTAGCGCCCGAAAAGAGTCCTGACATGCCCTAACAGCAAGCGGGGTGTATATAATATATAAACAGCGGCGGGAATGCAGTATATAACATCCGTAAAATTAAAGACCCAGGGGATTGCATTTTAACCCCCCCCCCCCCCCCCCAACCCAACCCCCTACCACCACCACCGACCCAAGTCCCGCCTCCTTCTTCCCCCCCCCCTGCCTCCCCCCCCCCCCCCTCCTCCTCCACCACCACCACCACCACCCTCCTCTCCTCTTTTTTTTTTCTTTCTCCCTTCCCTCTTTTCCCCTCTCTCGCTCTCCCCCCCCTTTTTTCTCTCCCCTCTCTCCCCACTTCTTCCCCCTCTCTCCCCTCCCCTCCCCTCTCCCCTCCTCCTCCCCTTTCCTCTCTCCTCTCTTCTCTCTCTCTCCCCCCCTCCCCTCCTCTCTCTCCCCCCCCCCTCCCCAATTCTCCAAACCATAAACCTTTTCCTTTTTTTCCCTTTTCTGTTTAAAACCTTTTCTTTTTCCCCCTTTTGGTTAAACGCGGCGCCTCTTAACCCCCGCGGGGGCGGAGGATGGGCTTCCCGTGGTGTTGTTGGGAGTGAGAGGAGTTTTGGTTTGGGGTTGGTGGTGGTGGGTTGAGTGGTGGTGGTGGTGTGGTGGTTTGTTGGTGTGTGTTTGGTGTGTTTTGTGTGGTTTGGTTTTGGGGTTTTTGTGTGTGTGTTTTGGTTTTGGTGTGTGTGTGGGTGTTTTGGGGTGGGGTTTTCGGGGGGGGGGGTGTGTGTGGTTGTGTGTGTTTTTGGGTGTGGTGTTGGTGGTGTGGTGGGGTTTTTCTCTCCTTTTCCTTTTTTCCCCCCCCCCCCCCGGCCCTTGTGTGTGTGTGTGGGGTTTTGTGTGTGTGTTTTGGTGTGTGTTGTGTGTTTGGGTTTTTTCTTCTTTTTTTTTTTTTTCTTTTTTTTTTTTTTTTGTGTTGTGTTGTGTTGGTTGTGTGTGTGTGTGTGTTTTTTGGGGTGTGTTCATTTGGGTGGGTTTTTTTTGGGGTGTGTTGGGTTGTTGTGTTTTGTGTGTTTTTGTGTTGTGGTTGTGTGTGTGTGTGTTTTGGGTGTGTGTTCGGTGTGGGGTGTGGTGTGGTGTTTTGTGGTGTGGGTGGGGTTGTGTGTGGTGTTCATGTGTGGTGTTCATGTGTTGTTGTTTTTTGGTGTGTGTGTTGTGTGTGTGTGTGTGTTTGTGTGTTTCTTTGTGTGTGTGTGTGTTTTGTGTGGGGGTTGTGTGTGTTTTGGGGTTGTTCTGTTGTGTGTGTGGGTTGTGTTTTTTGTGTGTGTTTCTGTTGTGTTTTTGGGGTTTGTGTGTGTGTTTTGTGTGTGGGTTTTTGTGTGTGTGTGTGTGTGTGGGTGGGGTGGGGTTGTGTGTTGGGGTGTGTTTTTGTGGGGGTGGTGGGTGGTGTGTTGTGTGTGTGGTGTTGTGTGTGTGTGTGTGTGTTTCATGGTGTGGGGGTGTGGTGTGTGTGTTGTTCAGGGGGTGTGTGTGTGTGTGTGTTTTGTGGTGTGTGGTTGTGTTGGTTGTGTGTGTGTTGTGTGGTTTCAATTTGTGTGTGTGTGTGGTGTGGTGTGTGTTTTGGGTGTTGGTGTGTGTGTGTGTGTGTTGTGTGTGTGTGTTCTCTCCCCCCCTTTCCACCCCCCCTTTGGGTTTCCTCCCGCAGTCCTTGTTTTTTTTCTACTCAGTTTTTTCTTTTTTTCTTCCAACACTTTCTTTGTTGCTCCCTGTTTATTCCCAACCGAAAAGACTGCAAAAAACTATAGGCGCTGAAAATTTAAATCCGGAAAACGTGATAGAGGCACGAAAAATTTAGCCAGAAAAGATAGAAAAGACAAATATCAAACCCCAATGTTTTTGTGTGTGTGTGGGGTGTGGGTGTTTGTGTGTGTGTGGTTTTGGTTGTGTGGCGCGTTTGTGTGTGTGTGTGTGTTGTGAATTCTGAATGTGGTTTTTTGCGTGAATGTATTCTGTTTAAAATTTAGTGAATGGTTGCACTTGCGGCGTGCGTGCGTTCGTGCTGTTCGCGCGGGCAGTGTGTGTGTGTACGCACGCGCGCCCGCGTGCATTCGTGTAGGCGTGCGCGCTCTGTTTTTACGACAACTGAAAACTACGAAACTTGTCAATCTTTCCTTCTTTTTTTCCTTTTCCTTCTTTCTTGCGTGTGCCAAACATCCCCATACCCCCCTCTTTTCCCCTTTCCTTCTTCTGTTTGACACATTTTAGCACGTCATTTGTAACCTATCTCCCCCCCCCAAAAACATTTATCCTCGCGTCTCCCCGTTGTTT
>JAFLJL010002481.1:50000-52500 GCA_018398815.1 Conus ventricosus | reverse complement strand
AGAGAGAGAGAGAGAGAGAGAGAGAGAGAGAGAGAGAGAGAGAGAGAGAGAAGGATAGAGAGAATATGTTTCTGTGCTGTGGGTGCATGCGTGCGAGTGTGCGCGAGCGCGCGCGCGCGCGTGTGTATGTGTGTGTGTGTGTGAGCGCGCGCGCGCGAGCGTGTGTGTGTGTGTGTGTGTGGGGTGTGTGTGTGTGTGTGTGTGTGTGTGTGTGTGTGTGTGTGCGCGCGTGTGTGTTTGTGTGCATGCGTGCGCCCTCGCGTGTATGTATGTATGTATGTGCTAGCGCGCGCGTGTGTGTGTGTGTCTGTGGTGTGTGTGTGCGAGCGAGTGCGAGCGAGTGCGTGCGTGCGTTTGCATGTGTGTGTGTGTGTGTGTGTGTGTGTGTGTGTGTGTGTGTGTGTGTGTGTTGTGTGGTGTGTGTGTGTGCGCACGCATCCCCCCCCCTTCCTATGTCACAAACTGACAAGACAAACAGACCAAAGAGATCCGGGGATGAGAGGACGAACGATAGGGCAGGGAGGTGAGGGTGGGTGGGGAGGGGCTGGGGTGGGGTTTTGAAGGACAGAAAGACGTTTACGTTTGTGTATGTCAATAAAACGAGCGGAGAAAGCCGCCCTTTTACGCTACCGCTGACAATGCTGAGCCTGCCCTCCCGTCCCGTCCCGTCCCCCTCCCCATAGGAGATGATGTCACGGGGGCAGGCCGGCCACTCCATACACGCTTATTAGGCGCGCATCTCCTTGTCTGTCGGACCATGCCAACGGGGGTGGGGGGGGGGGCGGTGTTGACAGCGGCTGGACATGAGCGGAGGTCACACCACACACACGCACACACACACACACACTCTCTCTCTCTCTCTCTTTCTCTCTCTCTCTCTCACCCCAAAACACACACACACACACACACACACACACACACACTCACACACACACACACACACACACACACACACACACACACACACACATGTCATTACATGAAGTATTTGATTATTTAACACACTTAAAACAGTCAGGGACAAGGGACTTAGATGGAATTGATGGCAAGATACTAAAAATCGCTTCATTGACCATTGCTGAGACACTTACGTTTATAATTTGTGTATTGATAAAAGCCACTTTCCCTTAAGATTTAAACAAGCAAAAGTTATACCTTTATATAAAAAGGTGAGCCCACCAATCTCTCAAACTATAGACCTATCTCAATATTATCCCTGTTGTCTAAACCACTCGAAAAACATGTTCAAACACACCTAAAATTCTCATCTTAAATATTACGATCTGATTCATGAAAATCAATCAGGTTTCGAGAAAATCACTCTTGTCACACTGCTCTTGTACAACTTATCGATAGATGTCTTACGAATATTAACAATAATGACCTTACTGGAATTCTTTTTGTAGATTTTGCAAAAGCGTTTGACGTTATAAACCACTCCCTTCTAATAAAAAAGCTTATGTGTTACAAAGTATCGAATACAGCCTTAAAATTCTTTACCTCGTTTCTCACTGATCGTCAACAGCTTGTTGAAATCAACTCCAAAAGGTCAAAGTTACTCCCTTTACAATTTGGTGTCCCTCAGGGGTCAGTATTGGGACCCCTACTCTTTTCTATTTATATAAAGACTTCCCCCTGTTTATAGAATGTTGTTGTGAAATGTTTGCTGATGATACCTCATTACAATCTCACAGTAGTAACCCTACGAACTGGTAAATAACCTGCAGAAAAATATCAACAAGCTAATTACATGGACAGAAATGAATCATATGTCCCTCAATGCTAGTAAAACCAAATGCATGTATGTCACTACACACCAAAATCGACAGAAAATGACATCCTCATTTGCGCCATTACATGCCCAAGGACAAAAGATTGAAGAGGTCACATCGCATAAAGTTTTAGGTCTTATCATTGACAACGATTTATCTTGGTCTTACCACATTGCGGATCTTGGAAAACGTATTTCTAAGAGAATATATCAACTTTCAAAGATAAAATTTTTTCTAAATCTTCACTCCAGAAAGATATTCTTTCATGCGCACATTCTTTCTCTTATCAATTATGCATCCACGTTATGGGATAATGCCAGTGAAACTAATCTGAGACTAGTAAGTCGTCTGCATAAAAGGGCCATTAAATTAATTCAGTTGAAATCCAAATACCTTGACAAAGAGTGATTACAAAACTTTAAATATTCTTCCATTTAAAGACAGACTCTACTTCAACAAATGCGTGAGCATGTACAATGTAGTGATGGATCAGCCCCGAAGATAATCTTTGAGAGCTTTGTCTTCAATAGTTACAGACATACACATAAACTGTCTCTTCCCAGACCTCGATGTAATCTTTATAAATCAAGTTTTCTGTACTCTGGAGGGACCGCATGGAATAATTTGCCTTCCTCCATAAAATCATGTCACTCAAAATATACATTTTAAAAAGCACTAAAAATGCATTTGATAGAAACTCTGCGCTTCAATTGAAGTCATTTCCATTA
>JAFLJL010002481.1:32500-35000 GCA_018398815.1 Conus ventricosus | reverse complement strand
TTAGTTCATCGCCTAGTAAAGAGAAGGCCAACTAGTTAGTTCATCGCCTGGTAAAGAGAAGGCCAACTAGTTAGTTCATCACCTTATAAAGAGAAGGCCAACTAGTTAGTTCATCGCCTGGTAAAGAGAAGGCCAACTAGTTAGTTCATCGCCTGGATAAGAGAAGGCCAACTAGTCGGTTAATCGCCTGGTAAAGAGAAGGCCAACTAGTTAGTTCATCACCTTATAAAGAGAAGGCCAACTAGTTAGTTCATCGCCTGGTAAAGAGAAGGCCAACTAGTCGGTTAATCGCCTGGTAAAGAGAGGCCAACTAGTTAGTTCATCACCTTATAAAGAGAAGGCCAACTAGTTAGTTCATCGCCTGGTAAAGAGAAGGCCAACTAGTTAGTTCATCAGCTTATAAAGAGAAGGCCAACTAGTTAGTTCATCAGCTTATAAAGAGAAGGCATGCAACTAGTCGGTTAATCGCCTGATCAAAGAGAAGTGTAAACAGCGGGTTCATCACCTCTTAAACGAGAAAGTTCACCCAGTTTGTTCATCGCCTGATGAACGAGAATTCCAACTAGTGGGTACATCTGATGAACGAGAATTCCAACTAGTGGGTACATCTGATGAACGAGAATTCCAACTAGTGGGTACATCTGATGAACGAGAATTCCAACTAGTGGGTACATCTGATGAACGAGAATTCCAACTAGTGGGTACATCTGATGAACGAGAATTCCAACTAGTGGGTACATCTGATGAACGAGAATTCCAACTAGTGGGTACATCTGATGAAAGAGAAGTCAAACGAGTTGGTTCACCGCCCTGTAAAAAAGTCCAACTACTTGGTTTATTACCTTATAAACGAGAATTGCAACGTTACAAGTAAGTACATCGCTGATGAAAAAAAAGGTCCAACCAGTTAGTTCATCACCTCGTAAAAAAAGACCAACTCGTTAGTTCATCTTCTCGTAAAAAAGTTCAACTAGTTGTTTCATTTCCCGTAAAAAAAAAAAAGTCGAACCAGTTGGTTCATCGCCTGCTGAATGAGACGTCCAACTAGGTAGTTCACCGCTCCGTAGAAAAGAAATCCAACTACCTCGCTCATCAAGTCCAGTAAGTTGGTACATCGTCTTATTAAAAAGAAGTCCGAGTAGTTGGTACATCGCCTGATGAAAGAGAAGTCCAACTAGTTGGTTCATCGCTTGATGACAGAGAAGTCCAACTAGTTGGTTCATCGCCTGATGAAAGAGAAGTCCAACTAGTTCGTTAAACGCCAGGTAAAAAGAGAAGTGCATTGCCTTGTAAAAGACCAGCTCAGCTGTTTAGGTTGTTGTCCTGTGCATAGAACCCCAACTGATTAAACCAGTGAGTGAACACGTCGTCCGATAATGTCAACAAACTTTCCCACTGCTGATTAATCGCCTGATAAAAAGCAAAGTCCATCTGATTAGTCCCTCGCCCCGTAAACCGAATTTCAATGGTTAACAACCCGAATACAAGAGGTCATAAACATTACCAAAAAAGAACACAGGTTACTTTTTATTATTATTATTATCATTATTATGGAGTATATCTGCAACCAGTACCCCCAGGAAGACTGGACCCATGTCTTCACAGATGGTTCCGCCACAAAAGCAACGAGGGATGGTGGAGTTGGAATCTTCCTCCGATACAAAGACGGAGATGAAGAAATTGCAATTCCAACAGGAAAATACTCCATAAACTTCCGAGCCGAGCGAGAAGCCCTCTGTGAGGCAGCCACAACAGTCTCGCAGAACTCTACAAGAACAGCAGGGCAGGTGGTGGTGTTCTCTGACGCTCTCTCCGTGCTCCAAGCCCCCAAGAACTCCCGCTGCAAAGAACAGAACCATCTCACTTCAGCCATTGTTGCCCTGAGTGCCAGAGTGGAGAAAGTGGTGATACAATGGGTACCAGCACACTGTGGCATCAGAGGCAATGAAAAAGCGGACATTCTGGCAAAAGACGGCGCACAGAAGGAGCAGGCCAACAACCTGGTGTCACACGATGAAATTAGGACAATCATCAAGGCACAGCAAGGAATAAAATGGCGCCTCCTGCATCCCAAATACAACCCAGAAGACACATACCATTTGCTGGGACGACGGGAACAGGTCAAGATCTTCCGCCTGAGGACTGGACACAATCGCCTGCTCCACCACATACACACAAAATTTGGCATTGGACAGAGTGGAGAGTGCCCTTGTGGTGAGGGACCAATGACAACTGACCACATCCTTCAAGTCTGTACGACGTATGCAGCATCCAGGGAAAAGTACTGGCCAACACCGACAGCAGTGGAAGCCAAGCTGTACGGCACCCTGGAGGAGCTGCGACGGACGGCAGCCTTCATCGCGGACACTGGGCTGCTCATCTAACGGGATGGCGAACGAGGAAGAAGAAGAATTATTACTATTATTATTCCAATTTGTCTACATCTTTTTTTTTTCTTTTTCGTATACAGTCGTTCGTCCTTGTCATTCTTTGTTTGCCA
>JAFLJL010002481.1:17500-22500 GCA_018398815.1 Conus ventricosus | reverse complement strand
ACACACACACACACAGACACAGACACACACACACACACACACACACACACACACACACACATACACACACACACACACACACACACACACACACACACACAGACACACATACACACACACACACACAGACACACACACACACACACACACACACACACCACAGACACACACACACACACACACACACAGACACACAACACACACACACACACAGACACACACACACACACACACACACACACAGAGACACACATACACACACACACACACATAGACACACACACACACATACATACACATACATACACACACACACACACACACAGACACACACACACACACACATACATACACACACACACACACACACCAGACACAAGACACAACACACACACACACACACACACACACACACACACATACACACAACACACATACACACACACACACACACAGACACAGACACACACACACACACAGACACACACACATACACACACACACACACATACACACACACACACACACACACACACACACACACACACACACACACACCACACACACTCGAGACGTCGCCAACGAAGACTCTACAATACTTGCTTGGCCACAAGGCTTTTTTCAGTCACAGAGGCAGCGTGAGTAACTTCTTTCACATGAGGGCACCAACATACCTAGCCAGAGAATACCCCCACCCCCCCCACCCACCCCACCCACACCCTTCCAAAAGGGCACGCACCCCTCCACAAACAAAAAAACAAAAGGGGACGAGAGGGGTTGAGGGCCACCACAAGGGAACCTCTGTCGGGGGGGGGGGCCGCGGAAAACACAAACCCAACCCCCTTTCAAAAACAACCCTTTTCTCACAATTTTCATACGCCCGTTTCGGTTACAAGCCCAGAATAAAACTTTGAGGGGTAAAAATTTTTTAAGAACGGAAGGATAATAAACCCTGCCAGGCAACCCCTCCTCCCCCAACACCGGGCCCCCCACCCAAAAACAACAAAAACCCACCCCACCGCCCCACCCACCCTCCCCCTCCCTCTCCCCTCCCCCCCCCCCCGCCCCCATGGGTGGGGGGGGGGCAAACAAAAAAAACAAAACAAAAAAAAAAAAAAAATCTGAGTAAAAAAGGGGGGAAAATTCGTTTAGGGAAATAAACCCCAACCCTCCCCAAAGGAAAAGGGAGGTAAAAAAGGGAAAGTGAAAATCCGGAAAAAGGAAGGGAACCCAATTTTTGAAAAAAAAACTTTTACACGATTTTTTTCTCTGCTTTCCACCCCTCCTCCCCCCCCCCCCCCCCTCCCCCCCCCCCCCCCCCCCCCCCCCCCCCCCCCCCCCCCTCCCCCCCCCCCCCCCCCCCCCCCCCCCCCCCCCCCCCCCCCCCGACTCTCCACTTTTTTTAATCCTGTTTTTTTTTTAATTGCTTTATTTCTTCCTCTGGTGGGGGTTTTTTTGTTGTTTGTTTTTGGGTTTGTGTTTATTTACAATTTTTTATTTTTTTAAAAACTTCGCCCCCCCAGGGCTTTTTTCCCAGCTGCAACACACCCTTTCAAAAAATAATAAAATATAAACTGCCCTTCTCTCTCTCCCCCTGTCTCTGTCTTTCTGTCTGTCTCTGTTCTCTTCTCTCCTCCTCTCTCTTCTCTCTCTCTCTCTCTCTCCAATCCTAAGCCCTTTTTTCTTGTCTTTGCTGAAACTTATGGTCTTCTCGCCCCCCCCCCCCCCCCCCTCTCTCTCTCTGTGTCGTGTCGTCTTCTGTCGGTTTCTCTCTCTCTTCTTCTAATCCTAACGCTCTCTTTCTTGTCTCTTGCTGAAATCTTCTACGTCTCTCTCCCCCCCCCACCCCCCCCCCACTTCTCTCTTTTTTTCTCTCTTCTCTCCTCTCTTCCTCCCCCTCTCCTTCTCTCTCTTAAACCCAAACGATCTTTTTTGTTTTTTGCTGAACTTATCGTTCTTCGCCCCCCCCCCCCCCCCAAACTTCTTCTTCTCTCTCTCCCCTCTGTCTTGTTCTCTCTCTCGCCTCTCTTCTCTCTCTCTCTCAGAGTGAAGTGTGCGTGTGTGCGCGCGCCGCGCGCGCCGCGCACGTGGTGTGGTGTTGTTGTGTGTGTGTGTGTGTTGTGTGTGTTGTGTGTGGTGTGTGTGTGTAGATGTAATAGAGAGATAGTGAGGAAGGGTTTGGATAGATGGAGGATGGTGGAATATAGTAGATTGTAGACAGTAGATGATAGATAGATAGATAGATAGTGAAGGGTACAAATAATAGAAAATAATGAAATAATATGGGAGGGAGAAGAGAAGAAAGGAGAGGAGAAGGAGGAGAGAGAAGAGAGAGAGAGAGAAGAGATGGGGGAGAGAGACAGACAGACACAGAGACAGACAGACAAGACGAAACAAGGCAGGAAAAAGACAAGAGCGGGGCAAACACAAAGGAGAGGAAGAGAGAGAGAGAGAGAGAGAGAGAGGAGGAGAGAGAAGGAGAAGAGAGAGAGAGAGAAAGAGACAGACAGACAAAGAAAAAGACAGACAGACAGAGACAGAGAGAAGAAGAGAGAAGGAAAAGGACAGAGAAGAGATAATGCTATACGAACGGAAGACAGACGAATGGGGATTTTTATTAAAGGGGGCCGTGCCTCCTATACAAGGTGCTTGGTTATCGCCCAAACCACCCCCACCACCCCCACACCACAACGGCTTTCCGACGATTGTTTTAATACCCACAGTTAAAAAGTGTTGTCTTACCCAAACCTTTTTGGGCAATGCGTACACGGGTTGCTGGCAATTTGGGTATAAACTGTGTTTAGCCAATGTCTAAAGTTGGTTGGGGGGATTTAAAGACGTTGGTGCAATATTTAAAAAAACTAACATCTATATCCCACAGAGAAACATGAAAGGGGACAACTCAGTGTCTGGTTCTTTACATTTGGACGCTTTACGTCAATTGGGGGAGGGGGGGGGGTGGGTGGATGGGGGGGAGGAGAGAGAGAGGAGAGGAGAGAGAGAGAAAAGTGGGGTTGTGTGGTGTTGTGTGTGTGTGTGGGTGTTGTGTGTGTGTGTGTGTTTTGTGTGGCGGAGAGGAGAGAGAAAAGAGAGAGAAGAGAGGGAAAAGGGGAGAGAGAAGAGGACAGACACAACACACCACAACACACACACACACACCCCACACACACACACACACCCACAAAAACAAAGAATGTGGGGAGAGAGGAAAACAGAGGGGAGAGGTACAGAGAGAAAGACCACAAGAGAAGAGATTCAGAAAGGCCACAGCCCCATTTGAAGGGGGTGAGTAATAAAGAACATAGTTAAACAAGGTATTTCATGACAAAAATTTAAACATTCTCAACATATGCAAATTACCTATGTCAAATCACTCCTTCTTTTAATTGATTTGTACAGATATAAAGCAAGATTTCTTGCAACGTTGTAATTTTTTTACGACAAAAGACAGACTAACTTGAACAGTGCTGGACGTCGATGATATTTTAACGGAATAAATTTTTGTCGTAGGTCAGCCAGAACAGGACATAAGAATGCAAATGAAGTTCATCTTCCCTACCAGATTTACACAGTGGACACAACAACTCATTTTCTGTATGGGTATTATATCGTTGACGATGTGCTGCAATATCCGATACACCAAACCTGAATTTGTTAATTCAGACCTGATAAATCTATTCAAGTTCAGAGACAAATAAGCTTCTGCTTCTACTAAATAATTACTTTTCAGCAGTCTAAATAATGAAAATCGTTCGCCGTTTTGAATATGGCTATCCCAGTCTTGCCATCTACAATCAATTGTTCGTTGCTTGAAACAAGCCAAGAAATGCTGATACAGCCAACCCTTGTTCTAACCATACAAACGAAAAACCATAATTACATAAACATTTACGAATGCCGATGCCACGTAGTTTTCCCTCTCATATCCAGGTCAAACAATGTTTTATAAGCTTTGGCTGGCAGTCTATGTTGCCCCATACGTAACAGTTTAAGCCAGTTTACACATTTTATATATGAATTCAATAAATAGGGAATCTACCAAGTTCTCCATAAGTCAAGTCATTTGGGGTACGCCTATCGACATTCAAAAACCGTTTCATAGCAAATAAGTGCAATTTCTCTGTCATGTCCTGTCTCCAAACCCCAAATCTCAGCGCCATATTGGACTATAGGCTGGACCTGGGTATCAAACATTCTAAAAATAGTTTTACCGACTCGTTTTCAAACTTATACAAGACGCTTAAAATGGCCATAACAGCACGCTTCCCTTTACCCACAAGATCTTGGCAGGCAAACGAAAAGCTTAGTTTTGTAGAAAAATATAAACCCAGATATTTGTAGGCGTTTACAATAACAATTTTTAGAATTTCCATAAAAACC
Organism: Conus ventricosus; assembly: GCA_018398815.1. NCBI lineage: Eukaryota > Metazoa > Mollusca > Gastropoda > Neogastropoda > Conidae > Conus > Conus ventricosus. The sequence continues at coordinate 18,120 of JAFLJL010002481.1, read as the reverse complement.
ATTTTTCACGCGACGACAAATATCCACCCTTTCGAAAAAACTATAATGTTTGTTCTGTCCATGTTTACTTTGAGATGTAATCTCTGCGCCGCTGAGCACAAATTGTTCAACTGGTTTTGAAGCCCTATAACAGTTTCAGACAATAAAACGATATCATCTGCAAAAGTAGAATGAATATTTCAATCAAATCAAATGGAACACCATGTTTTCCCTTCTCGATAATTTCCAAAGCTAATTCGTTAATAAACAAAGAGAATAAAACAGGACTACAAACATCACCTGCTTAACACCCTGTGTACATCTAATGTACTCACTAAATTTTGCACCACACCTTATATTAGCTTTAACATCATCATACATACATTTAACACATTTAAATAGTTTACCTCTTCCACAATGTTTTGCCAGTATTGGCCACAGAAGCTTTCTAGAAATAGAATCAAAGGCCTTTCGAAGTCTATAAATGCAACATATAACTTACGATTATTTGAACACTGCTTCTGAACAGCAGCCAGCAGAGTGAACAAATGATCGATTGTACTATAACCCTTCTTAAAACCTGCTTGGTATTCACCAGTTATGTTTTTTAATCGACCCATTCAGATAATCTCTTGTTTATT
>JAFLJL010002481.1:7500-15000 GCA_018398815.1 Conus ventricosus | reverse complement strand
TCAGTAACCAGCTGAACGTCAATCATACTTCAACACGAGATTGTCCGTTGATCGGGATAATGTCTTATTGTAGAAGTCAACAATGGGTACAGAACTGTCGGCGAGAAGATCTTCGACAACGATCAGCAAAGTACCTCAGTGAAAACTGTCACCTGTGTATTGAGCACTTTGAGGACAACCAGTTTTGGAATGTCAACAAAAAGGCAGAATTAGGCCTTCTCAGTTCTGCAGTACCAACAATTTTCAAAGTCCCAAATCCTCCATCGAGTGTGACAAGGAAAAGAAAACTGCCCACCCGCTGTGGACAGCAAACCCCCACGGACGACAAAAAAAAGGGGCACAAACCCCCACGGGTAATTTGCCCTTCTGTATTTTTGAAATTTTTCCCCTGCAGCTTGACCGTAGATAAAAAATTGTTTCCTGTTTGAGCAACTTTATGATGCCGGGAAGAAGAAACAAATTTCGCTTTGAACTTTTAAAATTTTTGGATTTTGTTAATTGAATAACATAAAACAAAATATAAACTCCTCTCTCCTCCCCCTCTCTTCGTCTCTGCTCTCCTCTCACCGAATTTTTTTGTTTTACAAAAGAAGCTGAAGTAAAACACCACTGTAGTTGTCAGGCATTTATATTTGCTGAACTGGAAAAAAAACAAACAAAAACAACAGCACCCCACCCCTTGCGCAATTTTCACACTGCGCCCCGTACAGCGTGAACGTGTTTTACCTCCCCCCTGGAGGTGGTGGTGCGTTTCCCCCTTCCGCCCACGCCCCCGCGAGCAGGGGAGGCCGGGTTCAATTCTGGCAGTAACGCACATGGCGAGTGAAAATCTCCCTTTTCTACTATCCTGGGATGTGTGTGTTGTGTGTGTGTGTGTGGGGGGGGGGGGGGGGGGGGGGGGGGGGGGGGGGGGGGGGGGGGGGGTGGTCTTTTCCTGGTTGTCTCGTCTGTCTGTTCTTTTTTTTCCCCGTTTTTCTGCCCGGGAAAACTATCACCCAACCCACACACACCACACACACACTGAGCGACAAATTTTCCCCCTCTCTCTCCCCCCCCTCTCTCTTCTTTCTACCCCCCCCTCTTCCCTCTCCCCCTCCCCCTTCCCCTCTCTCTCTCTCTCTCTGCCATAATCTGAACCCCAAACACCCCCCACCCCCTAATACAAAGGTCTCAACCCAACCCCCCCCCCCCCTTTCTCTTATAATAATCTGCCCCCCCCCCCCTTCCCCTCCCTTCCCCCTCCTTCTCTCAAAAAAAACAACCGACAAGGGAAAAATTTTCCGGTCGCCTTTGTTTCCCCCCGTTAGTGTCCCCGCTTTAAAAAGATACCCCGCGGGGGGGATGGGGGCTTTGACCCCCTAACCCTGCGGATTTCCCCACGCTCTCCCTCCACACACGCTCAAAACATCGTCCACACGAACAGCAGTCTAGTCTAGCAGCCTCGTCAGAAGACAGACAAGCAGCAGGAAGTCCTCGTACACAGCCGCGGGAAAGGCGGGACTAAAAGATGGGCGTCCAGGATAGGTCAGGAGCGGACAGGACTCTGCTCTATCTCACCCCCCCCCCCTCCCCACCCACCCACCCCCTTCTTTTCCTCCTGACTGAACTGAGGAAAGACGCGGTTGAGATAAGCGACGGCGCGCTCCCGAAGCAGTCCTTTCAACCCCGCATGCTCTCATCCCCCATCCCCCCCCCTCTCGCCCGTCACCCCCCTCCCCCACCCCCCCAAAGACTCCTCATCCCCCCCCCTCCGCGCCCCCCCCCCCCCCCTCCCTGTCCGAGGTGGGTTTTTGTTTTTTTTCGATAACACGCGACCCGATCAACATCACACCTGTATCCGGGGGGTGGGTTGGGGAGGGGTACGGTGGGTGGTGAGGGGGCCCGAAGATTCGTCCCGTTCTAGCCGAGAGGGTTTGTATTAAACATAGACCTCTGAAATTGACTGTGGTCTTCGTTCTTCTCTATCGGCTCCCCATAACAAAATGGTAACCACCAAACAACAGTAGTGGATAGGTGAACAATTTCAGCTCGGGGGGGGGGGGGGGGGGAAGGGGGGGGGGGAACTGGGAGGGAGAAAGGGAAAGAAAGATGGGAGGAGAGGATAAGAGGTAGAGAGGAATGTGAGCGGGAGAGAGAGAGGGGGCGGGTGGGCGGGGTGGGAGAGAGGAGAGAGAGAGAAGAGAGAGAGAGGTCGAGAGAGATGAGCGAGAGAGAGAGAGAGGGAGGAGGAGAGAGAGAGAGAGAGAGGGAGAGAGCGACAGAGAGAGGAAGTGGGCCATTATATATATATACATATATTGATATATATATATATAGAGAGAGTGAGAGAGAGAGAGAACGAGGGAGAGAAGAGAAGATATGAGAGCAGCAGAGAGAGAGGACTGACAAAGGTGGGAGGGAGGGAGGGAGAGGACCAGAGAGAGAGGTGGGCGGGAGATGCGAGAGAAGTGAGTAGAGCGAGAAGAGAGTGAAGATGAGAGACGACGAGAGAGGAGAGAGAGACAGAGAGACAGAGGAAAATGAGAGAGAGACAGGAGACGAGAGAGAGACAGAGAGAGAAAAGAGAGAGAGAGAGGGGAGAGAGAGAGAGAGGGAGGAGGGAGGGAGGGGGAGAGAGAAAGAAAGAGAGAAAGGATGAATGAAGGATCTTGAATGAACGAACAAACGATTTGAATGAAGAGACAATGAGGTAGCTTGCAATGGCCCAATTCTCTAGCGACAGGAGACAACGGCAATCAGAGTCGGGGGGGTGCTCATCACATAACTCTCAGAGACTCACACAAAATCATGTCAGAGCACAACATCAGCATTGACGTGCAAACCCCATCACGGAAATTATCAAGAGAGACTTCGCAGGCCTGCCGTACCACCGCGCTCCGAGATGACTGTCAATGTGACTGTTAGCGCCGTGAATATAATTCAACACGGCTGTCCTCGGTCGCACCATTTCGTTGTCGACCAGCTTTTAGTGTTGCTGAAAGCATGTTCACGTCTGAGAAGGAAGGAAAGGGACGAGGGTGGGGGTGGGTGAAGAGGGTAGAGGGGTAGGGGGGAAGTGAGTGAGAGAGGGGTAAGAGAGAGAGAGAGAGAGGAGAGAGACAGAGAGTGAGAGCGATGAGACGTTGTGTGTGAGTGTGTGTGTGTGTACAACTAATATGCTAATCTGACCAGTAAAATGGTTTCAGACAGTCAATCAGTGAGTCACTGTGTGCATATCTCATATTAGAACAAACTATTATATATATTATATAATATTTATATTATATATATATATATATATATTATATATATATATGGGTGTGTGTGTGTGTGTGTGTGTGTGTGTGTGTGTGTGTGAGCTGTGTGTGTGTGTGTGTGTGTGTGATGTGTGTGTGTGTTGTGTGGGTGTGTGAGAGAGAGAGAGAGGAGAGAGAGAGAGAGTGAGAGAGAGAGAGAGAGAGAGAGCGGAACTCACACACCACAACACACACACACAAACACACAACACATATACATATACTCTCGTCCCACTCCAGGACTTGTGAGGCTCTTGCACAGTGACCTCAGGGATGGAAGCGGGGAAGGGGTGGTGGTGGGAGGGAGGGCAGATGGGATGCAGGGTCACTGTCCAGGGTGGTGGAGGGGGGAGGGGGGGCGGTTGTGTGTGTGGTGTGTGTGTGGGGGGGGGGGGGGGGGTGCACACTGATCAGCGGCACGATCAGGCCAGTCAACATTGTTGTCTCTCCACAACGCTCCCACACGTGGCCGACGTTCCCAGGGGAATGTTCTCCCCCCCCCCCCCCCCCCCCCCCCCCCCCCCCAACCCCCCCCCCCCCCCCGCATCGTTCTGGCAACTCTGTGTGCAACCATGATTTTCTCTTCTGCTATCAGTTAGTTCTTCTTCTTCTTCGTCGATCACCACGTTAGATGGTTTTACCCTGTCTGCCTCGCAAACGCTGCCGTCCTCTCCATGGCTGCCTGGCCGCATGCAGCTTCTCGTTCAGGGCCTTTGCTCAGGCCACGTTTCGTTCCTCAGGGCGTCATGGCAGATGGCGTGCTGCAGGAGATGTTCGGTTGGGTACATAGCAGCTGTATGGCTGGGCACATCTTTGACTGTCCGATCTTCATCTTGTTTATACAGGTAGGAGCGTTCAGCCTGTTTTGTGACCCGTACTGAGCCTCAAGATGATGACATGGTCAGACCTGCTCAGGCTGTGGTAGCTGACATTTGTGGTGTATGCGGGATGCCGCAGAGGACCATTTCCTTTTGGACAATGCTCCTGACGTTGTTTTTTCGTCTTGTATGACACGGAGTGTCGGTCTGGTCAGTTCCGCCATCCTTGGCCAGAGCATCGGCAATCTTCCGTTTCCCTGATACCCGCAGTGTCGCAGGGTTCCAGGTTAGGGTAAGATTGCTCGCTCCTTTGTGTATCGGCCAGGGGTGCCAGACAGTTGTCCAGTTCTTTGATTTTGGGTTTTGCAGAGCTGTAGAAAGAGGGGCGTTGTGAAGATGACAGATTATTGGACATGGGTCCTGTTGTGGTTCTGGTGAGCCTCTCTTGCTGCTTTTCTTCAGAGGCATCGCTTCTGCCCTGAAGTTGTGAAGAGAACTTTCCACGTCGCAATGGCGCATCGCCTTCACCATCCGTGTACGTGATATACACGCCTCCGCCTCCGTCTTGGGTTGCTTCAGGGGCAGAGCATCAGTGTTATTGCATGTGGGTCCATGATCCGACCGGGTAGTTTGCTTGGAGATGAGCTTAGTGTAGGGCCCCTCCTAGCTAGGTCTGCCTGTGTCCCCTTGTTGCATACTCCTGGGATAATAGTTCTGGTGGATGGGTAGGCTTCTTTTGCCAAGCTGGATTGGTAGTGTTCTTTGGCAATGGGCTTGCCGTGTTGTGCTCCAGCAGGTAGGGTTCCTTCTCTCACGTATTCTGCTTTCGTGGATGAAGCTGGACCTTTTCAGGCGTCCTTTGGTGGGCTTTTCCATTCTGTTGTTTATCAGTTAGTTAGTTCCACAGCCTGTTGGACTCTGCTTTCAGGAGATCAGCTTGATGATTATCTCCAAATCTCTTCCTGTACCGTCCATCATCAGTTGTCTGCCTTTGTGATCCCTTTCGCCTGTCTTCTGTGACAGAACTCTCTGTCTCTCTTGTCTCTCTGTCTTTTGGTCTGTCTGTCTCTGTCTCTCTATCTTTTTTTTTTTTTTTGTTTTAGAGTCTCTCTCTCTCCTCTCTCTCTCTCTCATCTCTCTCTCTCTCTCTCGCTCTCTCTCTTTCCTTTCATTTTAGAGTGGAAACTGTCTGTTTTACAGTGGCACTCTCTCTTTCTCTCTCTCTCTCTCTCTCTCTCTCATCTCTCTCTCTCTCTCTCTCTCTCTCTCTCTCTCTCTCTCCTTTGTTTTAGAGTGGAACTCTCTCTCTCTCCTTTGTTTTAGGTGGGATTCTCTCTCTCTCTCTCTCTCTCTCTCTCTCTCTCTCTCTCTCTCTCTCTCCTTTGTTTTTGAGTGGAGCTCTCCTCTCTCTCTCTCTCTCTCTCTCTCTGCATGTGTCAATCTCTCTCTGGCTGTCTTTTTGCTCTGTCTCCGTCTCTTTATTCGTCTCTCTCTGTCTGTCTCTGTCTCTCTGTCTGTCTGTCTGTCTGTCTCTCTCTCTCTCTCTCTCTCTCTCTCTCCTCTCTCTCTCTCCTCTCCTCTCTCTCTCTCTCGTTCCAGTTCATGACACGTCAAGTTCTTCGTTGCGTTTCGGCGACCAGATTTTTTAAAATTTTAATTTATTGATATTTTACAATGTTTTCAGAAAGAAAAACAAAATGGAAGAACAAGCAAGGGGACAAAATCATCTCCTCCCCCTTTAGACCCCCTACCCCCACCCCCACGTGCAGAAACCCATCCGTTCCCTCCCTCCCCATCCATTCTCTATCCTCTCCCACCCCCCTCCCTCCCCAACCTCTCCTCCCATTAAGCTGTTGACAAAATGGGGACCGGACATTGTTTATAAAAGCATCCCCTTTTAACTTTGGAATAAATGTAAAGGGCAATACACAAATCATTCAATGGCTTTATCCCTAACCAAAGGTCAAAACCAGATAATGCTCTTCGTGGAAAATACACAAAAAATAAAAGTATTTTAAAAAGGGCACATTTTGGGCAGCTTGTTAATCTAAAGCGCCCTGAAAAGAAAACAAAGCTTTTTTTTTTCTTTTTTTTTTCGGGGGGCTGCCTGGGGCCCAGGGGTGTGTGGGGGTGGGGGGTGGGGGGGGGGGTGTGTGTGTGTGTGTTGGGGCGTGCTGCGTGCGGGGCGGCGTTGGTCCCTTCGGGGCTGCGGCGTTTTGGGGTGGCTTTTTTTTGGGGTTTGTTTTTTTTTTCTCGAGTGGGGCCCCATTTTTTTGGCCGACTAACCTAATACAAAATTTTTTCCCTTAAAAAGGGAACCCCCCAAGGGGGGGCGGGCCCAAATCAAATAAATGAAATTTTAAACCTTCTTCATCGATGTTGCCCCTGAGGGGCCTGGCATTTTGTTTTTTTGTTTGATTTCTGACACGGGCCAAACACGTCGGTCGTAGCTGACCGTGGATAGGTATATCCACCTAATTTTTAGGGGGCGGGGCTGGCGTCTGCTTTGACCCAGCAGCGGGGGGCCTGGGGGCTTTTAGAGACCGATGCCAAGTGGCGTTTTTTCTGCACAGGGGTCACATCTGTAGCAAAACACTGGTTTTTTTGGCTTCATCCCCTTTTCCCTGGGGGGCTCGCTTTTTCTGCTGCAGCAGCGTCATGGGGCTTCCCCAAATCGCAGCTGTTTTTTTGGAGAGTGCCTCCAGTTTGTTGGCGGTCTACTAAAAGGCCCCCCCCCCCCCCCCCCATGACTCGGGGTGGATTTCAAGCGCCTTTTTTCCCCCAATTTTGCCGACTGACCTAATATTAAAATTTTCGCCTTTAAGACACTCGGGGCAGGGGCGGGGAAAACTTTTTTTTAATGTGAAATTTCCAACTTTTCATCGATGTTGCACTGACAGGGTTTTTTAAAAATTTTCTACACTATTTCAAAAAGCAATAAAGAAGAGGGGAGAGAGAGGGGAGGGGGGGGAGAGGAGAGAGAAGAACAAAACAACAGACACCACTTTAAAACAAAAAAAAAAGGGGGAAAAGAAAAGAAACAGAATGAGAAAAGGCAGAACAAAAAAAGAGAGAGAGAGACAAAAAGAGAGAGAGGAGAGAAGAGAGAGAGGGGAGAAGAGAGAGAGAGAGAGAGAGAGAGGAGAGACAGAGGAAGAGAGAACAACAGACAGACACAGAGACAAAAGGACACAAGAGAGCGAGATCGGGCAGACACAAAATTCTACCAAAACAAAAATTTTAAAAAGGGCTTTGTCTTCCAATCCGCTCGGGGCTAACGGGGGAAAAAAAAGGGAGAGAGAGAGAGAGAGAAAGAGAAAAGAGAAAAGAAGAGAGAGAAAGAGGGGGGAGGGAGGAGGAGGGAGGGAGGGAGGGGGGGGGGGAGTTTGGATTTTTCATTTCAAGCC
>JAFLJL010002481.1:0-2500 GCA_018398815.1 Conus ventricosus | reverse complement strand
TTGGTTCCGGACGGTGGACCGTCGTCTCTTTTGTTGTGTATTTCCTCTCCACACTGGAGTCTGGGTCCTCTTCTTTCTTGCGCTGATGTGTGGTCCAGTACTCGCTTCTGGTTCCGTGTGAACCGGATGTCCACTTGGCAGCGTTGGTCAGCCGACTGTGGTCGTCGGTTTTCTTCGCCTCCTAACCCCCTCCCCCCCCTCCCCCTCTCCTAAAAAAGGCCTGTCTTCAGGACCACCAGCGGCCTCTTCGTGCTCGAGTGGCGATGGTCCGTCCTGTGCCGCGTGAGGCCGCCTCAGAGAGGGAGCCAGACAAAAGTCGCTGGATCGTTTGCACAAGTCTGTGAAAAGACTGACAGAAAAATCACGGACATACGGCCGAGAGGGCAATGGTCCAGCCCAAACCCATGAGGGGTGCCCACATGCCCCTCTTGTAAAGCATGATTCCCCAGACCACAGTTATTGTAGTCAGGCAGCGCTCCATCGCCGATCGCCCTACGTCTTTAAGAACATCCCCCCCCCCCCCCCCCCCAAGCGACACTAGTTGGACCCGCCGTCACCCATACGGCTGAAGGTTGACTGCGCCGCCTGACACTGACCTCTCACATCAGTGTCCCTCGAGAGAGATCTGCCGCCTCTCCCTCGGCGCTTCCTCCTACGCCACCTCGCTGGAGAACGAAGACTGGAGCGTTCAGATCTATTCGTTCTCAACCCCTCCCCTCTTCCCAGCTACCGGGGAGAGAGAGAAATCAGACTCCGGATCGGGCAGCATACCTAACAACCCTATGCCAACCGCGCTGTGTACGATGCCAGGTATATGGATCCGTTAACATGACCGTGTTTACTGAGCCTGGCTGTCCCGTGGCCCGAGTAATCTGCGCTGACATTGACCACGACAACCGTGCCGTACCATGCCCTCGCCATGGGCCTATGCTGCTTCTGTGGCGAGGACTGACCACGACAACCGTGCCGTACCATGCCCTCCCCATGGCTTAAGCCTGCTTCTGGCGAGGATTGACCACGACAACCGTGCCGTACCATGCCGCACCACGGCCCTAAACCTGTTCTGTGGCGAGTGAGCCGAAGGCGAAACCCAAACGTGGCTACATTCTGTTCCCACGTGTTAGCTGAGGTAAAAAAAAAACAAAAACAAAACAACAACAACAATAAAGAGCGGGGAATTTGAGAACAGCCATGATTTTTGGACAGAAGAACAAACAAAAGCCCTTTCCCATATGGGCAGACAAAGCCATGCAGAAAAACTGGACTCCTGAACAGAAACAATTTTTTTTTCTTATTTCTAAATCTGCGCACCTTGGAAAGATCCTTGCCGACAAACAAGGGATAACAGAACAAAAAGAAAAAAAGAAAAAAAAAGCAAAAAATCACTGCTCGTGAAAGAAAAAAAATAAGAAAAAAAGAAAAGAAAAGAAAAGAAAAAAGAAAAGAAAAGAAAAAAAGTGGCAGTGTGGAAGGCCGAAGACAATTAACATGGACAGCGGGAATGGAAGAAGATGCCAATGCCTCTTTCACGAGGGAGTCCGGACAGCAAATCGGGCCCGGTTCCAGCCATTGCCGCGTTAACTGGACAGCGACCGGCGCGAAGCCTGCTGTGCTGTGCGTGCCGGACCGGCCCCCGGGAAGATGCACACGTCACCTGTCTTAAAAAGGTTCCGACGAAGTGCTGTGAATGACGTTTTATGTTCTTGTCATTTTCATGGCATCTGAAAAGAAAAGTTTCCTAAGTTTTTTTGTTGTTGTTTGTTTGTTTTTTTTTTGTTTTGTTTTGTTTTTTTTCCCCGTTGGTTTTCGTTTTGTTTTTGTCTGTTTGTTGGTCTGTTCACCCAACATAATGATGGACATGAAGACATACGCTGGACGGTTCCATGCAGAGGCAGCAACCCTTTAGTGCCGTCGCACGATCTGGGGAAGCCCCGCTTTGCAGAAAAGGGCTGAAGACACGCACGATGACAATGCGGTTAGAATAAAATTCAAAGGGCTTGAGAGCTGAAGCCAGAAAAGACGGCTGTGTCCCATAGTGTTTGTTTACATGGGAGGATGAGGCAGCTTCCTCGCTAAAACTCTGCTCTCTCCCCTTTTCTCTCTCTCTCTCTCTCTCTCTCTCTCCTCTTCTCTCTTCTCTCCTCTCAAGCTCCACCTACCTCCACTGCACGTTTTTCGGGAGAGGGAGAATTTTTTCCCCTGCGGACTTAACCATTTTCTTTTGCCTCCCTCCGCCCCCCCCCCCCCCCCCCCCCCAAAAAAAAAAAAACAACAACAAAAACAACAAAAAAAAAAACAACAACAACAACAAAACAAACAAACAAAAAAAGTCCCTCCTATGAGACTATAAACCGAGCTTCGGTGTGTGAACGCATGTTTTAAACATCTTAAAAACACACACACACACCCCACACACACACACACACACACACACACAACACACACACGAAATCCCACCCCACCCGCTTCGAAGGGTGCCAGTTTGGCCGTTGGAAAGGAT
>JAFLJL010002480.1:25466-56758 GCA_018398815.1 Conus ventricosus | reverse complement strand
AGAGAGAGTCTGCCAGGATGTTGTGCGTCCCCGCTATGTGTCTCGCGCGGAGGGTGATTCCATGCGCGTTACACCAGCTGAGGAGAGCCTCAGTCCGGAGGGAGAGGCTGATGGAGCGTGCCCCCGCCCCCTTGTTGACATAACACGACACCGAGGCAGACCTGCCTACCCCCTTCCGCCCTTTCAGGGACATACATTTTCAAAACCAGGGACACAGACTGATTTCCAGGGACACATGCAGCGGTAGCACAATCATAACCACATCAACATTAAGTGAAAGCTTACCTTTATTTACACTATGTACAACTTCTACCATGGCTTTTGGTTAATTCAGGTCCTGCACTGCAGGCTGAAGAGAACGGTAATAGGCAGTCCTAAACAAATCTGAAGAAAAGTTACTAACCTGTTGCTGATCCTTCAATCGCTGGCACAGCTAGATCTAGTGCATCCGATCGCACCTCCATAGTGTCTGGATCAACAGTCCTCACAATCAGTGGAAAAAGTTTCTGTCCTTTGTCATTGCTTCCATCTGTTGAAATTGTGAAAGGCTGTTTTTTCATTCTATCCCCGAGAGTAAGGGTAACTTGGGCAGCATTTTCTTTCAAAATCGCCGTGCCTTTGCTTCTAGCGCACTGAAATTTCTTTGCGATGTCCGAGTCAGGAAACATCAATTTAACTCCTTTGTTTAACTTGTCCAACGCGGCCATCGGCAAATTCAGTTCAGCTGCAAGGTCAACCATCAACGTTTCAGCTCTTATGACGTCAAAAGTTTCCTGACTGGTTGACGTCTGAGCACGTTGAAAGAATCCCCTAATGTTGCAAGATTTCTCGCTCTCACGGATTTTTGTCTTCTTCTTGTGCTTCTCAGTAGCGACGTGACGGGTTATTTCGTCCCTACCTCCAGATCCGATGGAGAACTCACACGCACAAATTTCACACGACGCGTATGTCTCGATCTTGCCACGCTTGATGAATGGCCAGGTTTCCGTATATTTCGACAGGAACGTCTGCTGACGTTTCTTCTTCTTGACAGTAGCCCCATTGTCGAGATCGCCATCGGCATTTTTTTGTTTTCCCTGTTTCGCGTCCATTTTTCTCGCTTTCAAAACTCGGGAAGACGGTGTATGCGCATGCGCACTGATCAGTTCGGCAATGTTCGGGTCTTTTCGACGGAGTTGGTCGGGATGGCCATGACCAAAGTCGGTCAGTCGGTGATCGGCTAACGAACTCGACTTCGTTTTTTTTTTTTTTTTTTTCCCTCCCGGATTTTTTTTTTTCGCGGGACATCGAATAAAAAAGTGGATTCCAGGGACAGGCTGCATGATTTTATTATTTCGGGGACAAATACGGATACTCCGGGACGGTAGGCAGGTCTGCCGAGGTGTTGTCCGTGAGGAGGAGAACAAGTCGGTGCGAAACCAGGGTCTGGAAGTGGAGGAGGACAAGCCTGACCGCTTCCAGTTCCAGGATGTTGATGTGGAGACGAGCAGTCTGTGCGTCCCACACCCCAGAGGCATGACTGTTCTCCAAGTGGGCCCCCCCAGCCCGAGTTGGAGGCGTCTGTGAAGAGTTCCAGGGACTGGGTTGGGAGGGAGATGGGACCACGGGGCTCAGAGTGGAGGGGCTGAGCCACTCCTCTGTGGCCCAAATGAACCAAGGCCCGAGGGAATGGTCTGATCCCAGAGTTGGAGGTCTGGGACCAACAACGGTGGAACTCCCTTGGGAGTTGCCGCTTGGGGACCCGGCCTAGGGGGATGAGGGACGACAGGGACTCCATCATCCCCAGGAGGGAGGAAAGTGTCCTGGCCGACGTGTGGGGGCCTAGTCGGCCTAGGGGCAGTACTAGGGCACCTGGCGGGCCGTGCGGTGCAAGAGGGTGCCTGTTTGGGGTAAGGCTGGGGTCTGGAGAAGGATAGGGCTGAGCGAAAGGAGGGTCCAGCAGGGCGAGGCTGGCGAGGGGGCTCGTCTGCAAAGGACGTGAACCTTTCTTCACAGTTATCAACCAGTGTAAAGTTGACTGGTAAGGGAATGTATCTCACCACAATTCTCTGCTCAAAACCACATTCGTCAGGGTAAAGTGAATGATGGATATCCAAGAAGCAGCCAGCAGAAGTCAAGGAAAGACAACATAAGAGAACACAACTGGTAACAATGCCTGTACATGACCAAGAACAGAAGGCAGCAGCGATCCCTAACTGCCCAAGAGTTCAACAAAGCACAATGTCATAAGGCAACAATACTTCTTTTCCAAAATAAAACAACATACATCTGCCTTTTTTTTTTCAATGTGTCAAATTCAGCCACGTCAGTTCCAAAACTGAAGCACTTACCTTTCCATCCACCGAGTCCAGAGCCTGACAGTAGGTGGCGCCTGAGGAAAGCTTGTTGAAGAAATTTCCCGCGATCTTACAGCAACAAAGAGGAATGATATCACTGTCTGGACCTGGTGCCTGCAACACAAGAAATTTTGCTGGAGCTCAAGGTTTAACAAGGTTTGTGTCTAAATATGCAAAGGAGAAACTCAGCGGTGACGAGTTTGAAGGATTTTTTTTTTTCTCATTCAGGACCATGTATCCATGGATGATTTCTGTGAAAGATGACCCAGCAAGACTAAGAATTTCTGCTTCCGAAGGGAGGGGGGGGGGGGGGGGGGGGGGGGGGGGAGGGGGGGGGGGAGGGTAATGTGTGCATTTTTCATTTTCAAAGGAATAACATTTTTGCTGCCATGGTTCATATGGACACTTACAGACAAAAATCCAACAAGTTTACAACATTTCAAGGGTTGATATTTGGATCAGAGAGTCAATAAACTCACACCTAACCTACACCAACCCCTCACCCCCCTTCCCCTCACTTCAGGCAACAACTTCTCGACTACTTCCCTTGATTTTCTTTTGTCTTAACACATTTTACCTCCCTTGAATCATTATACAGAGTAGAGTGCATGCATCAAATTCAAAGTTGTTTGTACTATTCTATTATACAGAGTGCATGCATCAAATTCAAAGTTGTTTGTACTATTCTATTTCTATCCGACCCCAAAGAAAATCATTCATTACAATAATTCTTCAAAATCTAACTGTTCATCTTTTTTTTTGTTCCTGGTGTTGTCAGCAACTCAAGACTGTCATCAGCAACTAAACTGTCTCAAGACCATCATAAAAAAAAGGTGCAAATTTAAAAGTTCCACATATTTCCCTTTATGGGGCAGCCTCTAATCTGCTGCATACCAATCTTTATTAATTTTCTTCTGCCTTGTAGTAATCTCAGAGCTTTGTCGGACATTCCAAAGATGTACTTTCTATTCTTGTAACAGACATCGCCTGAGAATGTACCGTTTTGAAATCAAATGTTCTCATACATGTTCATCACAAATCTGTTGAGAAGCAGATAGATGGCATCCCTTACAATACAACACCTACACAGGAGACTGTGAGGACCTATGCCTGAAGAATGTTCTGGGCTAACAACATAACTCTGATACACATTACACCCATAGATCGCCAAGATAACCAACTGTGCATAACATAAGCATAACACAAGAAAAGTACCAAACACCAAGTACTCACACTGTGCTAACAGGTTTAATCCTATTTCCCGTATCTTTGGAAGCAGGCATACAACTCAAAATTATTTCAAAAAAAGAAAGAAAAAAAAAAACCAAATAGAGGACTATTTCCAACTGTATGTAAACATGAACTACAGATGTTCTAAAAGTATACATTTACCATTTCTCCCCCAAGCACCCCGCCATTAAAAAACACACTGTTACTTACACACATTTCAGTCTTGTAAGACAATTACAAATAACATGCTCGCACTGCCAACCTTTGGGTCAACATCAAAAACCCAGGGAAAAGTGGTGGTGAAGTCAAGAAAAGGCATTCAGCGTCACAGCAAGCATTTTTAAAAACCCAAATATTTCAGTGACAAACCTGGACAAAAATGCATTTTTCAACATAGCACAACTTCCACAAAACAAAATTTTGGGCAATTTTTTCACTACTCTACCGTCCCTTCAAAATAACCCCCAAACCCAACTTTTTCTAAAAAAAATTTTTTGAAATTCGGTTTTTTTCACAAAATTCGAAATTTCAAAAGTTTCAAAATCAGGAAACCCAGAAAAAATTTTGGGATGGTTGGGCAGCTATAAATGCTTTAAACTATTTGCGTGTTCCCAATAAAAACTGGTCTCTGATCAATTTTTTCACGGAAAAAAATTTTTTCATAACCAAGACTCACACCCCCCATGGACTTCTTCCACAACGACCGCCATTCAAAACCCCTTTTTATTTTTCTCGCTTCACCACCTACATCCACTCACTCTACACTTCATCCACCGTTTTTACACCCATTTTTTGTTTCCAGCGCAACTACCATCTTTAAAAAAAAAAAAAGCCAAGGTTGATGATCACTTTTGTTTCACCCCCTTTTGATCGGGTTTAACCAAAAAAAAATAAAACATTGCCATCCCAAAGGCACAACACAAAGTCGAAAGGTTGGGTGATTTAAGGCCCCCCTGTCCCCATAGGGAGTGAAAGCACCTTTTAACCCACCACATAACATTGTGAGACCTGTAAGCTTAATCCCCAAAATCGTTGCTTGTTCACTGTTGCTGTTTTGTCGACCCGCTAAAAAAACCCAGGGAAACCCAACAGCCAAAGTATTGAACCAAAGTAAAAATGCATCAGCTAGGGATGGAAATTACGTGTGTGACCGTTTTTGACTACCCACCCAGGGCACCACACCCCAACTTCGGGGGAGCAAAGTGAAAGTTTGATCAGGCACCACAAAACATGTTCCCCCGGCTATGGCTTCAGACCCCCTGCCCTTTTTTAAATTTTTGGGGGGTATTTTGTTTTTTGTCTAAAGGGTCTGCTGCAAAATTTTGTAAGCAGGGGGGGGGTAATGCATCCCCCAAGGTAAGAAGGGAAAAAACCTGGCCCCCTTTGCGGCTGTCCCTTTAACGAAAATGCAAGACTTACACACAGCAAAACGTTTTTTAAAAATTTTGGGCGTCAAAATGGACAAAAGTAACACTTTTTTTTTGCATCATAACAAATTTTCTGTGCCTCATATACAAAAATTAAAGCCTTTTTGGGAAACACTGAAAGACACACACAAAAATTTTGCAGTGCTATATTTTTTCTGGCGGACGTTTTTCAAAACATTACAAAAACTCGAAAAAAGGGGGGAATTTTGCCTTCAGAAAAACTACAAACAAAACTTCATAACATTTTGGTAAATAACAATAATTTTGTTTTCATCTCAAACAATTTTAATCAGACCTGTACTTAATACGTCGAACTTTCATCCGCACCAAACTGTGGGTAACATCAGAAATAATGCCTTTGTAAAAAACAAAATAAAATTTTTCTTTAAAATGAGCGGGGATAAGATTTTGCCAAAAGGAGTGAACAGCAAAACAGAGAGGAGAAGAGAGAGAGAGAGAGAAAAATGAAATAAAACCGAGGAAAAAAAAATGAAATTGTCCTAAATTATATGCTTGCATAATATGATTCCAAAAAAAACCAACATAAGAATTTGAAAAAAAAAAGCTACAACAGGGGCACGGCCTTTTAAAAAAAAATTTTTTTTCGTGCTTTTACTTTTTAAGTTCACACACTCTTTTTGATAAATTCAAACCTAGTCCTAACCAAATTTCCCATCAACTAAGGGGAAAAGCCAACAACAAAAAATACTGACCCATTCCTTCTGCCGCTCCCTCTCCCCTGGTGTTTTTGGGGCGTAAAGGTAACAGCCGTTTGGGAAAGGAAACTCACACCTTTCCCATCATCCCAATTTTGAACTGGCACAAAAAAGGATGACGACGGGAAAACATTTTGAAAAAGACGAAGAATCTAAGCGGTAAAAACCCCGGGAATGAGAAAGCTGAAGCATCACCAAAAGACGATGCACGGAACCCCCTGGGCACCCGAGATCAAACCCGGGCCCCAAGGCCCATTTTGACCGGGGCCAAAATGGGGGGGTGAGCAAAAACCGAAAAGCGTCCGGGGGTTTTTTTGGGCGGGCCCGTTGTCGTGGAAGTTGAGCAACTTGGGCAGCGACACACTGCGCTGACAGGTCCCCCTTGCTGGAGCCCACAGGGGCTGGATGATGGAGAAGGGGGGTTTGCCCGTCTGCTAAAGTACCAGGGCCACTTTGGCCGGGTTTACGGAATGGGGGGGGGCCAGGGGAAGTTTTGACCCCCGGAGACGCCATCACAGGGTGTGTGGTGGGCAGGTGGAAAAGGCGTCACAGCCACCGCGGGGCATGGTGGTTTTGGGAGATGGAACCAGGCCAGGACGTTTTTGCGGTGTTTGCCACAACCCCCACCATTGGGGGGGGACCCAGGTGACACCCTCACCCTCCCAACCGCCTTTTTTGGGGGCTGTACAGAAAAAACAACATTTATCAACAACAGAAAAAAATCACTTACCAAAAAAAAGAAACACAACACTTACAATGCACAAAAAAACAACACTTTTAATGAACAACACAAAACAATCACCATCGGAACATAAAATAAACTTTTCAACGACAACACAAAACAATCACTTTCAAGAACAACCAAAAAAAAATCACTTGTCAGACAACACAAAACAATCACTTATCCCGAACAAAAGAAAAAAATTACTTATCAGAACAACAAAAAAATCACCATAAAGAACAACACAAAAAACATTACAAAGAAAAAACAGAAAAAAATCACTTTCAAGAACAAAAGAAAACAATCACTTACAAGAACAAAAGAAAACATACTTAAAAACAACAGAAAACAATCATTTTCAATGAAAAAAGAAACAATCACTTTCCATGAACAAAATAACAATCACTTATCATAAACAACAGAAAACAAACCTTTCAATGAAAACGCAAAAAAATCACTAAATGAACAACGAAAACATTAATTATCCAAGTCCAACCCCCCAATCAAAAAAGTAACACCCCCGGGGGGGGGGTTCCCACCCCCCCCTGAAAGCGGGGGCAGGGGCTGCGCCCCCTGAAGCGAAACCTTTTTTTACACTCTGACAGGGGATATTTTCATCTCCTGAAAAGGGAAAAATAATCAAAAGCAAACCTATTTTTAACCATATCAAAACATGCTATTAGTTTGTTGCATACAAAGCAAAATTGTGTAAAAAAAAGCCTCTTTAAAAGTAGGCCACCCCATTTTTTTCTATAAAAATAACAAAACACCAAATAAGACTAAAACCCAAACGCTTTTTTCAGGGGTTAAAACAGGGAGGGAAAAAAACCCCAAAAACAGGGGGGGCCGGGGGGAAGGGGGTTAAAATATAAAAAATGAACCACCCCTTTAAATTAGTGTTTTACAGGTTTCACCAAATATAGCTTTGGATGAAATCTACTTCTGGGGGTTTTCATAATTTCACTTTCAGGGTTTTAAATGATCACACAATATCAAGTTGAATTGTGCACACGTCGTAACTGCATCAAACACTTAAAGTTCAGTCTTTTTACAGGCAAATGCGGGAAACAGCACATTTGAAAGTCACAAAAAACCAAATTTTTTATAAATGGAAACTTGTGAACAGCACATACGAAAGCAATTTGAAGTTCCTAAAATTATAATAAACACTGAAATAAGGATTTTACCAAAGGGCACACACCCCACACACCACACACCACCACACCTTTTCATTGGGTGTTTGGGGGGTGGAGGGATTAAAGAAAAAAGCAAAAGGAATGTTTTTCTTGCGCTTTCATGTCGCATGTCTTTGCCATCCCCCTTTTTGCTTTTGAAATTTCAACCCCTTCTTTTTTCTGCTGTTTTTTGCTTTTTCCTGTCTGATTTTACACTCCCAATTTTTATTTCATTCTCATCCACCTTCTTGCTGACAACTTGACTTTGATTAGTTTTTGAACCCTATCTTTTTTCCTGGCTTGCACTCTCCACAGTTTCTATTCACCCTCTTTTTTTCCCCACAGGAATTGCAATGTTCTATCCTGGCACGTTTTACTGCTGCTAAAGTGTCTTCATGGACCTTCTTGTAGTTCCACTCAGCGCCTTGAGTTTGACACGTGCTTCGCTGAACGAATGTGATCAAAGCTTTCTTCCCGCGATTACCGTAACACTTCCTTAAGCACAGTTTGCACAAGCAAACCTGGTGCAATAACTTTGCGAAGAA
Organism: Conus ventricosus; assembly: GCA_018398815.1. Taxonomy (NCBI): domain Eukaryota; kingdom Metazoa; phylum Mollusca; class Gastropoda; order Neogastropoda; family Conidae; genus Conus; species Conus ventricosus. Next base: position 48,608 of record JAFLJL010002480.1, on the reverse strand, counting down.
AGTCTCCAATGACTTCTTCGTCAACTTTCTGAAGCGTCCACTCCCATTTCCACATGTTTTAATTGCAGATTCGTCAAAAGATCGACCTGCCACGGCAGTTCTGACTGCTGCATTGAGTCGCTTGAGTCAAATTTCTTCAAAAGCGTGAGACGCAAAGCGAAAGAAACAAGCCCGAGTCTGTGAGCGGTCTTGTCTGACACCCAAGAATGTCAGGCGATAAGGGCGGAAGGGGGCTTCTCGCGTGGAGAATAGCGAACCACTTAAACGAGAAAAGCGAGAAAAGCGGAATTGTCTCTCTCCACAACACCCTGTGAGCTATTTTCTGCGAAGTTATTAGGACGTCAAGAGCCACAGATTCACCATCTTCCCTTGCCGAACCAAGTGTCTGTTTCACAAGCGCTTGAATTCTTACACATACACGAACCACGCACGATCGCGGCGCAAGCGCGCACACACACACACACACACACACACACACATGCGCACACGCATGCGCGCGCACTCACAATATGTACAATAAAAGCAGAAACTTACCGTCAATACCCTCATTATGATTATTAACATTACAGATGTGGGTTTAGGTAATGAACTTTTAACAGCCTGACTAATGGAAAAAAAAAAAACAAAAAAAGACCAGCGCTTGACGAAAAAACTGCTGCAACCCAAAGTCGAGTGTGTGTGTGTGTGTGTGTGGTGTGTGTGTGTGTGTGTGTGTGTGTGGCGTGTGTGTCTGTGAGAAGAGAGAGAGAGAGAACGAGAACGAGAAAGAGAGTGAGAGAGAATGGTTGAGTAAACATGACTACACAAGACACTGCACGCAAATTTACCACTTATAAAATCAATAGGGAAGAAAAGAAACATGCACAGTGTACACCGGCGCGCATGCAAAACTGAGAGAGAGAGAGAGTGAGAGAGAGAGAGAGAGAGAGAGAGAGAGAGAGGAGTCTGACATAGAGAGTAGGGGAGGAGAGATTGGGGTGGGAGGATGACTGATTGAGAATACATACATAAGAAACAGACATGCACGGATACCTTTGTACACACAAAATCAATAAAGCATGCAGAGAGAGAGAGAGAGGGAGGAGAGTGGAGGTGGGAGCCCTGGAGGACTGATTAATAATACATATATGAAGAACTTGACATGCACAGATAGCTTTGTACATACAAAATCAATAAAAGCATGATCAGAGAGAAAATGTTTCACATGACAATGGCTTGCACTCATAACTGAACAATCTCTCTCTCTCTCTCTCTCTCTCTCTCACACACACACACACACACACACACACACACCTCTCTCTCTCTCTCTCTCACACACACACACACACACAACACACACACACACACACACACTATAAATTCCATATACACGGCACACGGCATACGAGGCGGGGAGGGAGGCAGAGAGAGAGAGAGAGAGAGAGAGAGAGAGAGAGAGAGAAACTGAACTGAAACTGACGTGCATGCATGACTTCACAGAAAAAACAGATATCACACACACACACACACACACCACACACACACACACAACATATACACGGCACAGTATACGAGACTGAGGTGGGTCGGGGAGGGAGGGAGGGAGAGAGAGAGAGAGACAGAGAGAGAGAGAGAGGGGGGGAGGATGAGAGAGAGGAGAAGCTGAATTGAAACGGACTTGCATGCATGACTTAACAGAACAAAACAGATCACACACACACACACACACACACACACACAACACACACACACTGACTCACACACACACACACACACACACACACACCACACACCACACACACACACACACACACAAACCACACACACACCACACACACACACACACACAAACGCACCACACACACACACGCACGCACGCACACACACACACACACATGTGTACTCACGATTCTTGATGGTAAAGCCATGGTTCTGTGTCAATATATCCACTTCTCATCACATAACTGTTCACTATCACTTTTAACACAACACAAACTGTCTTGTCTGCACATGTCTCGTAGTGTGTCCTACACTCTCAGATCAGCGGCTTGTGTTACAGAAGAGTGTGACACTGACAGGGCTTTTGCTGTTGTCCCCTCTCCTCTCTCAAACCGCCCCCACCCCCACCCCCACACTTTAACATGAAGTACACTTTGCCCGTTTGAAAAAAAATCTAAAACAAAAACTATAGTTGATGTTCAGTAGTTACTCTCACTTCATGTAATAATTTAAAACCTATATTTATCATATATGCATAATCTTGGAAAAAGGTCAATATATTCAAATTCTGCCAATGCACGGCTCTTTGCTGTAGTTAAATGTTTGCGGTTTGTCGATTTTTCAAAGTGTTTGCACAAAACACACACAAACTATTTTGAATGTACTTCTCCCTATCTTCCAGAACATTCACATTGAAGATTACGTTTATTTCAAAGCAACACTCAAACACGTTACTACTGATTTGTTTTTATCTTTCTTTGATCTCTTAGACCTTTCCCACACAGTCTACACAAGACCTTTAAACGTTCAAAATGTTCAGTGAGGAGTGACCGTTTTGTTCCATAATCCTTTCGGCCATCCCCCCACCCTCTCTCTCTCTCTCTCTCACACACACGCACGCACGCACGCACGCACGCACGCACGCACGCACCACGCACACACACACACACACACACACACACACACACACACACACACAAGCACCCTAATGGTACTTCCAACAATACACTTTAATTTGAATTTGCCGATAGAAATAGTAGTAGTGATTGGAAATGAAGTATTAATTTAATTATAATAATTATTTACTTATTATGTTATGCCTACTACCATTACTGTTATCAGTAGTATTATTTTGCTTGTAGTAAATATGTTATCCTCTACGTATCCCTTTAATTAGGCCTACATTGCTCTACATGCAACCATAGTACATATAAAATGTAGCAACAATGAAGAAATATGTATATATACAACGGTGTAAATACGGCCCCTTTACAAATGCTAACTAACTTTTCATTCACAAAGATGTTTGCCAACGCCTGGCCGGCCTACTTCGGCCAAAGATAGTTCGCGCGCCCTCCACCTCCCCCGTCTTTGCTTCGGCTTACCAGGCACGGCGCGCGCAGCACAGCCGGTCGCAAAGTTCTGTCAGAAAGTTTTTAAACACGAACTTAATTATGGTACTCACAGAGAAGACTGAAATGCCAGCTTTTGTCACACTCTCAAGTACTCACTGCGCCATTGCTTTCATACAGAAATTATAGTTAAAAAACCTCTGTACAGTAAATATAACTTAAAGATGTTGCACCAGTCTCGAAGCGTCCAAACACACACAGCGTCTGGCCGTGCGGTGGCTGACTCGCTTCGGCCTCGCCAGAGTCAAAAGGCAAAGCGTTGAGCGGACTAAATGCAGTGGCTCTGAGTGTGGTGGCGCCGCCGTGCTGCATGAACAATGACTGCACGCTCCGCCATTTTGTTTTTTCCGGAAGTCCGACCGGAAATTTCTTCCAAGAATAATCAGGGGCCATAACTTGCGCGCAGTTGCTATGAACGCTTGCAAGCCGATCACGGATACCTTGCTCCTGTCGTTTTTTTTTTTTTTTTTTTTTTTTTTGACAAACCGAAATCGCGGAATTCCGCCCAGACGCGGAACGTTTTAAGCCCTGTTTTTTATCTTCCATATTGATGTAGGATGAACATAAAAGATGCTCTGCCCTCCCAATCAACAGCACTCACAGTCCTGGGCTTCCATCAGCTACACCCACATTCTTCAGTTCAAGTTCCATCAACTTCACCCTTCTGCCCTTATGATCTCACAACTACACCCCATAGCATGTGAAGATTGACGGAGTGTTTTTGACGGCTGCCGATTCCTCAGCTTCGTTGTTTTTTTTTTTGTGCTTCGTGGTCTTCTCGTGATCGGCCAGATCATTTCTTCTCCCATGTGAAATATTCACCGGACATCGACACACGGTGCAGACAGCAAACTTTTCACCCTTTGAAGGGCAAGAAGTGACCCATGGAAACTTGTCTTTATAAGCTGGCAGATACCGCTGGAATCATTTAGGTTTTGTGGTTTTCTCCATGCTACCACTTGAAGACGCCATGTTGACTATTTGAACAGCAGCTATGCGCATGCGCGGAATGGGCCTAGTTATGCCCCTTTCATGCTGACTTCCGAGTTTACGATTTCTGTTCAGTCGGACCAGTTGCCAAACGTTCTTTTATTTCATTTTGGGCTTTTTTTTTTTTTTTTTTTTTTTTTTTTGAAAACTCGTAAACCGGAATTTTTTAAGCAAACAACGAAAATAGGGACGAATTTTAAAAAAACGATATGTCCCGGTTTTCCCGTAACAGTTGGCAGCTATGTTATCATGAACAACAGAAAACAATCACAATGAACAACAGAAAACAATCACTTATCATGAACAACAGAAAACAATCACTTATCATAGACAACAGAAAACAATCACTTATCATGAACAACAGAAAACAATCACTTGTCATGAAAACTGACTCAAAACAAAAGGTGTTACTTAAAACAACAGCAATATAACGCCAAGAAAAAAAAGACTGGAGAAAGCTAACAACTATAGCATAACCTGACTATAAACAAATCCAACTTATCAAAAAGAAGAACTTCATGTACAGCAACCATAAATAACCAGCAAGACACTCACAATGTATGAATTATCCAAAGATAATGGAATCCATCACAAAGTTTTCAAATGCTCACAAGGAAGTGAACAGTAATCTAATGACTACACAAAAAATCAATCACACCAAAACAAGCCAATACCGAAGCAAGAAATGAAAAACGAGGACAAGGCCCACAATCCTTCACACTGTTACAAGAAAACGGACTGAACCCCCCCCCCCCCCCCCCCCCCCCCCCCCCCCCCCGACCCTTCTTTTGACAAAATGTCAAGGTCAGAAACTCCGTTTTCTGACATACAAGTAATCTTTCTTTTAATTCACCCAGAAACCCTGTTTATGGCAACCTTCCGTTAGCTGACACAACTAAAAGAACAGTAATCCTGTCTATTGCAAATACCTGTCTGTGACAGAAAAAGGGCATAAACTCTGTTCACTGTAGATTTCTTTGACTCATGATAAAAAGGGCAGAAACCTACACACAGATTTGTCGGACATTTCATTTCTATTGTAAACTTCTGTCTTTGACACATCATAAAAAGGACAGGGACCTTGTAAACTTCAATCTCTGTAGACTGATACCCGGTCTACTCTGTGTTTTGACTATGAAACACTTTACGAACTATCACTTTTGACATGCAACTATCTAACACTTTACGAACTATCACTTTTGACATGTAACTATCTAACACTTTACAAACTATCACTTTTGACATGTAACTATCTAACACTTTACGAACTATCACTTTTGACATGTAACTATCACTTTTGACATGTAACTATCTAACACTTTACAAACTATCACTTTTGACATGTAACTATCTAACACTTTACGAACTATTAGGCTGCCTTCACTCACTGCTTGAAACATCCTAATTGTCAACCTGGCTGGCTGTTTGGTTTCATAAGCAATATCGCTTGTGACTCGACAGACTTTTGCAAATGCTAATTCTGTTCTCATCTCTAACCCATCCAGAAGACAAAACAGAAACATCAAAGTGAAACATGGTTTTCTATGTTTACATACACACTTGCACAACCATTGGTTTTCCGTTCACTGTGAATGAGCTTTCCGTGATCAACACTTTTCTAACATTTGCCACATTTCTCATGAACATCTTAACTTGGGTTAAAAGCTACAAGTTGTGCAATTGCATTGTTTTACCTCATGCAGAATTTGGGTTTTCTGAGGCACGTCTTTGTTGAGTGTAGATTATTTATCGCCTCTCTTCAGTCATACGGAGTCATGTGAGAGAGTATCAGCGCACGTCAGCCAAGAATAGTCAGTTGGCGCCCAGGCAGGCGAAGGATAGGACAGTGAACACGACACACAACAAAATTATTAAAGATCCCATTTCCAGAAACACATTTTCTCGGTGGGTCAAACAAGTGCTGGCTGCGCATGAATGGACACAGAGACATATAGTGCACACACAACGTATGCTGCGAGTTGTTCGCCAGCTGAAAGTGAAGGAGTGAACCTTGCCACCATCCTCAAAGCGGCTGGATGGTCGGCAGAAAATACCTTCACCAAGTTTTATAAGAAAGCGGTACTCTCTAAACCTAATTTTGGACAGGCAGTACTGGACAAGTTTGTTAAGAAGTCGTGACTTCTGTACAGTATGTACTTGGCAAATTTCAGACTTCCTGGGGAATGTGTCTACAAATATTCTGCATTTAAATTTTAATTGCATGTGAATGCAGGCCAGTAGGCACTGCAGTTAGAATATGTTTCAAGTTTGTGTTCAACATGTTATGTTTGGTGATATTCACCTGTACTGAATCAGATTAAATTGATGTACATGTATTGATGACTGCAATTGGTTTTTGCAATTATGTGAAACGCTGCGTAGTCACTAGATGCTCTAAAATCTCACTTGACTCCGTATGACTGAAGAGAGGCAATAAATAATTGAAAAATGAAACTAGACTTACGTAGAAAGGTAACGTTTAATTTGAATTATTTAGAGCCTGTCGTAAGGAAAGAGGAGTTACGTGCCCTCCCTATGCATGGCTCTGAATGTTCAAGGTCACCACTATGGTAAGTCTAGTGAACAGTTTGTTCACCCTCCCAAAGTATCTAGTGACTACTCGCAGCTCTAAACACCGACTATTCTTGGCTGACGCGCGTTAATACTCTGTCACGTAACTCCTCCCTCCTTACGATAGGCTCTAAATAATTCAAATTAAACGTCACCTTTCTACGTAAATCTAGTTTAATTTTTCAATTAGTTAATATTTGCATGTTTAGCATGTTTTCACATTGTAAAATGTCTATATGAAGTGGCTATAAAAAAACAGAAAAAAATCATCTTCAATGTTTAGGAACCCTCCAAAATCACTTAACGTGAAAATAGCTTCCATGAAACATGCACACACATTCTTGAGAGGGCAAAGCAGTCTTTTACCATGTCAATTTGCTTGTTTGGTTTTGCCTCAGCTGTACGGTATCCCTTACATTTTTTCCCAAAGCTTTTTAAACGACTCTTCATTGTTCTTCCTTCCTCCCTTCTTGAAGAGATGACTAAACAACTTGGAGGAGGGGGGGGGGGGGGGGGGGGGGGGGGGGGGGAGGCTGTACGGGTGGACAGAGGATGGACCATGTCAAACAGGCTTCAACTTTCTTTTTATGCCACAAACGTGCATGTCAATGAGAAAACTGCATGCTGGTCTGCTGTAATTGTATTATCACCATAGAAAGGGACAATCCCGGTGACATTTTGGTGACAATGACACAACCTTTCGCTCTTAGAAACACAAAATATGACTCATTACAGAACAAACCTGTATGACCACATCCGCAAACTTTCACGACTCTGGAGGTCTATTTTTGGTTGTGGTGACGCATGAACCGTGCATAAAATTGAAAGGCTAAACTCGCTAAAAGAATCGGAAAACTAGGGGAAGTTTTGCCTCAAAGAATCAAAATGCAAGAGGGTCAACCTATCTTGGAAACATCGTCAGCAAGGTAGGAGGTACTGATGAAGACATGAAGGCCAGAATCACCACGGCAAGAAATGTATTTGTAGTCCTCATGCCCATCTGAAGGAATGTCAACACCTGCCTCTCCAATAAAGTGAGATTTATTCAATTACAATGTTAAGGCAAGGAAAGAAGAAGCTTGGTGCAGAACCAGCTGGAGGCAAGTAGGGACCACCATCAGAACCCAAAAATGGAAATGGGTTTGACACATTGTGAACAGAGGTCCAAACAACAACACAAGACATGCCCAAGGCTGGAACCCCCATGGAAAATGAAAAACAGGACAGCCAACATCATGACAAAGTACCCTGGAAAAAACAAGAGCTGAAGACGGCCGCAATGTTTAAGAGGAGGTGAAACGAACAGCCCAAGATCTATCACACTGGAGCTCTCCTGGGAAGGCCCAATGTTCCATTGAAGACACAGAGGAAGTCATGGCAAACAACTATAGCGAGGTGTGGAAATGAAAGACGACACTGTAACTAACAATACAACAAAAGATAAGGGACAACACTGAATAATTCGTAAGAAACAAGTCTATCTGGAAACATCACATGCATCCAAACATGCCCCAAGCACGTAACGACCATTATTTTTGTATTACCTGATCCATCAACACCACTCGCTGGTCCACTAATGCTCCCTGTGACAGACAAACAGATTTAAGTTCACAACAAAAATGTGCATCATGTGATCAAGCAACACTGTCCTGCATTCTTCTGCTCACATAAAATGATGAACCTTCCTGCCACTTCTGCTGGAATAAAGAACCATAAATTCAATTCAATTTGACTCCATAACACTTCACAAATCCACGTGGAAATTCAATTGTGCGTCACAGTCTCATCATAAACAAATAAACACATCACAGCTTATCAGACATATTCAAACTAACAAAATAAACAAACAAACAAGACATCACATTATCCATAGGTCCCGGCAAGCCACATACATTATAATATACACACACACACACTTCTTCAAGAAAAACAACACCAATTAAAACCAAAGACAGATAAAAACAAAAGTTCAGACTGTAATAGTTATACTACAATATTCATATTATAAAAGTATTGAGCCATGAATTCATTGATCAACATCTCTTGTATAACTTTACGTTTCAAATCACAGTATTCTGTCTTTAATTAAATACACATAAGCACATATCTGGCCATAGGACTAATATAACCCACACAAAATCCTAAAAATAGCATCAGTTCAGTTAAAACACACAGGCATATACCCATCACGCCATATGTATAAACACAAAACCTAACTGTCTCCAATCCCTCCCCTACCTGCTTCAATGCATCTACATACAGCTACATGCACGCATGAACACCCATCCACCCCTGCAAGCACCCAAAATGTCTGCACATACTCCTCTGCTGAGGACACTTACTCCATGCAATATCTCAGCCCTATCAGAGAACAGTGCATGGCCTGGTTAAACGCCATGCATGGTTAAATGCTGAACAGCTGTGGCAATAAACGAATTCATTCAGCAAGATGTCGTTGCAGATGGAGCTTTGAACCTGCCATCTCTGATGTCATCATTTCCTGGACGTATTTCATTGGTCAAAATGTTCACAAATCTATGAGTTTTCTATCATGCATACTGCTGAAGTGTCTTGTCTTCTTCCCGCCATGCCATTTACTTTCCTGCTATCTTTCTCATTTTCAGTCTAATTTCCACCGCAGCAACTGACCAAAAGTTAAAACATGACAGACAACAGACGTTTAAAAACATCTGAAGCATGTCCACATTAAATTACTTGGTTTTCCTCGGAGAGTAAATTTCAACTGTTAATCTTTTTTTAAAACCGCATGGAATTTTCATTCCAACCTATCTAAATGTCTATTATCAATATTTCAGTGCAATTTTTCAAGACGTGTACATGTAGTTTAACATAAACGAATAGGGAAAAAAATGTGTAAAACTGAAATACTCTGCAAAATCAAGACAACTGGATATAATTTTTAAATGTAAAAAGAATCATAATAATAAAAGTAACAAAAATACACTACCACTCTAACAAACAAATTATGTCAACAATAAGTACACTTGGAAGCTATGGTGGTCATTTCCTTTCATAAAATCTGGTGACTGACTTCTTCATGCTTATACCTTTCATAAAGACTACGTACCAATCCTTCACATTGATGGACAATCTTTTTATAAAAGATCATTTTCAATTTGTTAATTGTATACCAAAGCCTATGTCAACATTAAGTGTTTGCTATGAAATATGTACAGCACGTTCTGTCTGTCTCTGTGTGTGCATATGTATGTCCGTCTTTCTTCTTCTTTTTCCTTATACAAATCTGGTTTTCATCTTGATCTCCAAACTGGGTATGGCAACTTGTTAGAATACTGGGCCCTCAACAGCGCATCACTTTTTTTTTTAATGCCAGTCACATATATTACATTTTCATGTCGTAATATTACAAAGTGAAGTGATGCTGGGATTGGAATCGGGTCTTCTTCTTCTTCTTTCTAAAATACTGGTTTACTCAAAAACGAGTAGGTCACCAGCGCGCATGTTAAAAAGTTAAAAAAATAACATAAAATAGTGCGACTCAGACTGTTGGCCCTGGAGCAAATTTGGCAACAAGGGGTCGCACTCGATATCCAAGAAGTTAAAAGCAATGGCCAAATTCAGGCCCAGGTAACAGTATTGAGTAAAATATCTGGGGAAGTTAAAATGGAAAATCGTCAATATGCAGATCTCAAAACTGTCGTATCAATTTGTTTTTTAAAATGAGACTGCATTTGTGGCAATCTTGATGGCACCTGGCAGTGAGTTCCACAGCCGTACAGAACTAGGATAAAATGAATCATTTTCAACTTCACAAGTCTGTTTCAACTTCACTGCTGACATTCACAAGGATTAGAAAGCACTGTCTTTACTGTCAGCCATTAACAGTTCCAGGCTTCCAACAGACTTCCAAACAAAACAATCAAAGAATTTCACACTTTGGTTGCTTCATATAGTTACTTCACAGAATCCAGTCAGTAGCAGACCAAACAAAAGTGGAAAGTTTGGCAGATCTATTACAAAACAAGCTTGAATCTTTTTACAAATATCGTTAATTTTCTGAATAATCTAATGCTTTTCCAATATGTAAATCACTCCATCAAAATATTCATTTTCGAGGGCCTTCAAGCACTACAAGGTACTTGTTAAAACTAAAATCTAAACTTCAAGAAGTTTTCTTGTCACTGAAAAGCAGTGCTCAAAATTCAAGTACTAAAGGACTTCTATGAACCCCGACCTCTGTTGGGACAACCTTAGAATGCAGACCTAACCATTCCTGGATCAATCCATGTTCCAACACCTCCCCTTCCCTTTACTCCCCAAGAGTAAAACAATAATAAATTTTAAAAAAAGTGTGAGTGTGCCTTTGTGTGTAAGGGAGGGGGGGGGGGGGGGGGGGGGGGGGGGGGGGGGGGGGGAGAGGGGGGGGAAGGGGGGGGGGGCTGGCACAAAATGACTGCCTTGTAAATTAAATAACTAAGACCACAAAAAAAGGAAGAATTTTTCATTTGGCACACCAAAAGGTAAGGCTTTTTGTGTAATGCGAGATAACAAAACAAAACCAAAAATAAAAACTCTTGGAATTCAGCAGTCAGTTTTCTCACCTGACAACTTCCGTTTCAGCACATTTTCACGCGAAAGTTTCTCCCAGTCGCTGGCATCTTCTGCAAAGTAAAGAGACTGCGTCAGAGCTGAAGGGAATAAGTAAATGATCAGTACTGAGCAACTGATGAAACAACAAACTTTCATTTCATTATCAGAGGGTAACACTACAGGGAATATATTCTAAACCAACGCTTTGAAAGAATTTGGGTTTTAACCATGATCAGTAATACTGAAATACACCAACACATGGAATTTTTTCATAATGGGATGGGCAAGTCAAACAAAGTGAAACAGAACATTTATAAATACCATGTCAACAAATGTTCTTGCTTAATCACTGTTACAGTGAAAACTGACATTAGGTGGCAGATATTATACCCTTTAAGTACCCATCTGGCAGACATTGTAAGCCTCAAGTATCCAGCGAGAGCAGACAACTTTTTACATTCATTTCATGAGATATTCAACTGTGAATTACAATAAACTAAACAGACAGCAATAAAATTACAAATAACATTAAAGTAAACAGATACTATAATAATCTGACATCATAACCCCGAAGTGCTTCTAATTTAAAAGGTTAAAGGTCTACTTTAGAGGTTTTCGATAATTGGTCAGCTTACGCCGAAATATGAAATGTTTGATAAATTGGTAAAATAAACATCCGATTCGCCCCCGATCACACGAAATCGATCCGCGAAAGTGGGCATTTTCACCTGTAATCAAGAAAACGGGACGTAATCAACTAAATCTTGGCATGGCTTAACTACTCTTGAATGTGACGTCACATGATGGACTGGCCGTCAGCTGCGACCTACACAATAAGCCAACGGCGACAGAAAGCGATTCTGATGGTTCTTGCACATCTCGATCGGTATTTAATTTATCATGTAAAAGCAGTGACTATGATTGCGACAGCCAGTGTGACTCTGGGGATGTTCCTGCAAGGCCTTTACCTTATCAGTTTGAACACTAAGTTCTTTTTACCACGTCAGTTCCAGCTGGACAACGGAAACGAGCTATTCAGTTCCAGCTGGACGCCCGAACACATCATTCCGAAGGCGTACGGACTTTACCGAAGTCTCGAGGGAGGCTACCGACTTACTTCTAGATGTGATCACGCGTGGACGGCGAGCGGAGATTCTCCTTTTTCAAGCCTTAACGTGTTCATTCAATTTAACAAGTGTGATCTGTCCATAGGTAAGAACAGAATAAATGTGCGACTATCGTACTCATCTGTACGAGCTTACCACTCCGCCTTCAAAGTATACGCGCACAATGCAGACGAAGTTTTTGATCCACTCGAACGGGCTCGGCAATTGTCGGAATAGCTCGTTTCCGTGGTCCAGCTGGAACTGACGTGGTAAAGAGAACTTTGTGGCCCGGCATGGTTGCACGAACCGAATCCACTTCTTTCGAGTATCTTGATCAGATGGAAATGTGTGCAAAGAATATCCGTCTCCTGCTGAGCTGCTGCACTCGCCTACAGCACAATATCTGCCACCCCCTCGTGACTTTTTAGGCTGTGGGGGATCGCAACTCGTGTTGATTTCACTTGGCGTTGGCTTGTTGTGTAGGTCGCGGCTGACGGCCAGTCCATCAAGTGACGTCACGGTTTTCGGTCTACCGCGCGGGGTTTGAACAGGTGTGCAAAAGTCGTTTTTTATCAATTAAATTCTTCCGGCGATTTTTAAAAAAAAATGAATACCATACTGTAGTTATATGACATGTAGACCTGTTTTTATCAAATTATCGAAAATCTCTAAAGTAGACCTTTAAGAAAACATAAATGAAACCAATAAGAAAATGAATATTGCATTAAGTACCATGCATCTACAAACAAGGGTGCATATTGACACACCCACGCACACACACAAAACACATGATCCCACACACACAGTCGCATAACAACGGACACCACAGCATGCACCCACACACACTAGTCGCAGAATCAATTTGATGGGCAAGGGAAGGGGAAGAAAGAACTGCTGTTGACAGGTGAAGAGGGTTGTTTTAAGAGATGCCTTGAAGGAAGACAGAGAGTTTGAACTACGCAAAGATATTGGGATTTATTCCAAGAAACCGGACCTTGAAAAAGAAAAGAACAATCGCCAGTGGTTTAAGTTCGAAATAGAGTTACAAATACTTTTATCGTTTCCGACAACTGAAAAAAAATGCAGATATATGTGAGCATCTGAATATTGTGATAACATTTGAAACTTAATTTCCTTGTGGGGACTTGAATACATTTTTCATCAATGTACAAACTTTATAAATGTGCTAACTGACACAACCCTGCATGTGCCTTTAAACTTCCCATTTTGTGCTCGCTTTGTTTGAACATAGGTGACATGTCCAAAAAGACATTTAGGAAACGAAACCAACATTTTCTTGCAAATTTGCAATGAACGCTGTGATTTGTCTAACACTTATTCAACAGGACTTATAATCCTGCAAATTATCAATGATTTGTTTTTGAACCTAATTATAAAATAGAATTTGATGATTCTGAGACATCCTTATAGCTTTAGATTTCTGAGTGGCTTTAGAATTTGAATGCCTCTTAAAGATCTGCATGACATGGTTTTTGTGAAATTTACATAAGATAAGATAAGATAATGTTGCTTATAGCCCAGCCGACCGCAGAGGGCCACATCAGGGCTGTCACCACGTTAAAATCAACTCACCAGTCATTTAAAAAAAAAAAAAAAAAAAAAAAAATTCCACACACCGTTAAATACATCGTTACAAACAACCAAAACTTTTTAAAAAAACCCTTTCTCCGAAAACCCAAAATCAGATGAAAAATTTAAAATTTCTCTCAAAAACCCAAATCACGCAGGGGGGACCCCCCGGGAACGGACTTCAGGGACTCCGCTGTAAATTTTTGGGTCTCACACGTGCAGTCCCAACACTCTAAAAGAACATTTTCTTTGTGATGGTGCAACTGGAAGCCCACGGAGTTTCTTCACTCTTTAAAAGTAAAAAGGGAAAAAAATTTAAAGGGCCCCGTTGCAGCCCACGACCTTTCCTTTTAAAACGACCACCCGAGAAATGGGGGGAAGTCTTTAAGGTTTGGAGGGATCTAAAGAGTTTTTTATTCGTTTGTTTCCAACCCCTCCGAGGCCTACAAATCGTTAATTTTGGGTTTCACTTGGCGGGGGATATATTTTGGGACTTTCCTTTTGTGGCTTTTGGGCAAACGATCAACCTTTTTCTTCCCCCCGCCAACAGGGCCGGGAAACCCAACAAAAAATTTTGAACCGTCCGCCTTCAACTTCAAAAAATTCAAAAAAAAAAAAAGTTTGGATGGAATTCGGCCCTATCCCCTCCAAAGTACAGCGAATCCGCAAACCAGAAAGTCCCCTCGAAGAAGGGGAATTTATCTTCAAAGCCGTATAGACATAATTTTCAGCAGAATAAAAAGCATCTAATGTATATTTCCAACAATATCTGAAAAGGGACCCCGGGCAGGGGCCACAGGCCACTCCATCCTCAGCTTGGAAAACCCGTCAGTGAAAACTTTTTGATGGGAGGGGAATTTTTGAACAGAGCCGCTACAAACTTGTACCCAGAGCTGAACCCCCTTACAAAGCCAGATAAAAACAATCTCGGTGGAAAAAGGCCCAGGGGAGGTTATCCAAATTTTGAAAAATCGAAACACCCCCAGTCAAACCGCTTCCGCAGGGCGCTACGACCCCAAAACGGGGGAATACTTTTGGGGTTTTTTCAAATTTACTTTGGAAGGGGGGGGTAAAAAAACACAGTCATAGCAGGATTCTGGGTTCGAGAACATCGGATAAAAATTAAAAACATTTCACCTGCGATTGGCATAAAGGGTTCACTTCCCCCTCTGCACAGGCTGTACACAGGTGGTGGGGAACGCCCCCAAGAAAGACGAAGCCCTTGATGGGGATAGGGTCCAAGATTTGGGGAAGATGATTTTGGGGACCGTACACACAAAACCGTAGTCCATTTTTAGAACGACCGGGGCCTGGGGGGTAAACAAAAGTTTTTTTTCTTATCAGCGCCCCATCGGGTGTGCTACCCCCGCAGAAATTCAGTCCTTTGGGGCAAGATTTTGAGGTTTGAATATGCTAAAAGTTAAGTTTTTGGCAAAATACCCCCAAAATTTGGCCCTTTTTAAAACAGCGAAGGGAATTTCCTCTTGAATTCCCGGGATCGGGAAAAAAACTGACGGAAGTTAGGAAGTGATACTTTGGGTTTTTTTGTAGCAAAAATGAAACCGTTTTTTTTCCGCCCACGAGGATTTTATCACCAAAGGGGGAGCCTCCGGGACACTGGGGGTCACTTCCAGTTGCAGACAGCAAATCATCCACAAACAATAGCATCTAACCCGCGAACTGTTTTCACAAGTTGTTGATTTTAATACTAAAGGGGGCGGAACAGATGCCCCCTGGAACCCCCAAACCCTCCCGGGGGCATCAAGAAGGGGTGCCAAACCCCGGACCTAAAACTGTCGTTCGCCAAAAAATTTTGAATAAAAAAGGAGATCCCCTCGAAAACCCAGATCGGGAGAATAAGTACCCCACTTCCAGGGGATCGTGGGCCTTCTCCCAATCAAAAAAAATTGCCACTGCTGCTGCTGTTTAAAAAACGTTCCTAATGAAATTTCCAAAACGAATAAAAATGGTCAACTTACTACATGTTTGCGGAAACCACACTGTTTTTTCGCCAAAAGGGCCATGTTCGAGTTTCCCATGACCCTACATACCTTTTTCCCACAGTTTACGACACAGCGGGTCAAAGCTATTACTTAGTTAGAGGGATTAAAAGATCTTTTCGGGTTGGGGGAGGGGGAAAAAATAGGGTTCCCAAGGGGGGAAAGCAACTGTACCCCAAAAGGGGTTGTTTACCGTAACGGGATGTTCAACCTTCTTGCGAAGATTTTAATAGTTGATAAGTTTTCATCTATACCGGAGAGGAATCCTCAAGAGAGAAAGGAGATTTCAGCTCTTTTAAATGTAAAGGAAGATTGTAGTTTTTCCGTTGTCGTGAAAAGTTCGGGGAGATTTTTCTTTGGGGTTTTGTGTTTGAAAAAAGTGCTGATTTTAAAAGGGGGATTTTTTTAAAGGGTTTGAACAGCAATTCAACTGTTTCCTCTTTTTTAAAAATTTAAAAAAAACTAGAGGTTCACAGGGGGAATTTTCCCTTCCCTTTGTTTTTTTTAAGTTTTCCCACTTTTTTTTTAAATTTTTGTTTTCCCGGGAGAAAAAGCTCTCCAGACCGACTTTTACTGTTTTAAAAAAGTTGCAATTTGCACGGAGTTTTTGAGGGGCCGGCTTTGGGGACCCGAAGTCGTTGGAAACCTACGTGAGCCCTTTTTCAATTTTGGAAATTTTTTGGCTTAAATAAAACCGGGGTTTTTTTTGGCATTTGTATTTTACGAAACGGGAATACAAGCTTTAGCCACTTGTCACGTGTTTTCTGTTCAGGGGGCCCGGATTAAAAATCAGGTCCGGAATTCTTTAGAAATAGGGGGTGCGAATAGTCCCATTTTGCTTTCGTAAAATTTGAGAAACAAACTTTCATTTTTTAAGTTGTAAAAAGGGACAGGAAATGGTCCTTCCTGAGCTCGGGGACAACCACTCTATCCAACCCGGGGAGTCACAAACCGAAAAAACAAAACAAAGGAACCCAGTGGAAGAGTGGAGGAATTTGCGATCCTCATTCAAAAACAAAAACCAAAGTCTAAAAGGGACACTTCAATCACAACCCGGGTGACTACCGGCACACCCCAAAGAGGGGTTTGACCGTTAAAGTCACCCCAAAAGCAAAAAAGGTCGAGGAAGTTTTTCCTACAACTGACAAGGGCCCGACGACAAAAAAGGGGCAGAAGGGGGAAATAAAGGGGAAAAGAGGTCACAGCTTGTGGGGAGTGACCTCGCGCACACCGAAGGGGGGAACAAAATGACAGACTATACAACAAAATTTTGTTAGAAGGGGGAACCCGCCCACAATCCCAAAGGGGGGTTTTCAGGGTTTTTAAAAATATATTAAAAGCCGAAAGAGTAAAGGGCTTTTGGGTTTGAATTTTTTTCCTAAACCACACGGGAATTTAAAAGTCGACAAAAGCTGAGCTCCTCAAAGTTGGGAAATTTAGTCCACGGGTTTCCAAAGGGAAAATTTTACTACCATGGGGCAAGGGGGAAAAAAAGGAATCATCATCTCCTCATCAGCACCCCAATGGGGTGAACTTTTTTTTAGTTTTTCCCGGCTGTGTTGGGCTTTTTTGGGCCCGCTCAACTTTCCGCAGGGGACAAGGGCCCGGGTTTTTGGGTGGGGAGGTCTGGTTTTTGGGAGATGGGGATTTTTTCCTAACTCCACCATCTCCACCGGGGGGACCCCTTTCCCGAAAGGGCCGGACAAGGGTTTTAGGGCGGTTTTTTTTAAAGCCCAGCAGCAGATGTTTTTAAAGCTCACTGAGGGGGGCATTTTTTCCTCCACCAGGGGGATCACTTTGGGTTTTGGAAGGGGGTGAATGCTACCACCAGAACTGACAGATCTTACTTGCAAATTTTTTGAAAACATGAAACATCCTGCCAGACACCCTAGAAAATTTGGGGAACCTTCTAAAAACCAAGCGTAGGAAAAGCTGTCGGGTCTGACTGCCCACAACCCGTTCCGGGGTTCAAAAAAAAGATTTTTCTTTTCCTTTTGATCTTTTTTAAATTCCGAAACCAAAAGGCAATTTCGGGGAAAAGGGGGAGGCGCCCCCGCAGTACACAATGTGCCGGGCATGACACGCCCCCATGGGTTTTTTTCACAAATACCACACACCCCGCCCAAAACACGGTCCGACATGGCCCAAAATTTGGCACCGAACACCTAACGGACGAAAATATAATCAAAACCACCTTCGGTAGCCCCTTTGATGACAGGGAGCACAGGGGTTTCGAAGCAAAAGAGGTTGGGGGCCACTCTTTTTGCACCCTTTTTTACGTTTACCCCCCACCCCCGTCACACCGGGGGGGGCGCCAGCCCCTTTAATTTCTCTCCCAACCCAATAAAACCTCACGAACACGCCTTTTGTAATTTAAGTTTGTGGGGGGGTTCTCGACCCCGTCCAAATTTTTTTGCCTTCAGCACTGGGCAAATTTTTTTGTATTTACACTCATAAAGGGAAAGGCCATTTCGTAACCCCTTTTAGGCCCAGGGGCACCTGCCAAACCCTTAAAGCCCTTTTGTATCAAACTCAAGGAAAGGGGGGTTTCCCGCCCCGTCCCCTCCTCACACCCCGGAACCCAAAAACCTGTTTCTGTCTCATTTTTATCAAATCCTATCTGTTTGACCATCCCTAAATAGGGAGCTGACTTCCTCTTCCTTTTGGGGGAAAGTTTTTGGAAAAGCCCTATTTAGTTATTGATTCACTCCCCTTTCCCCCCCACCTTGGGGTCCAACTAAGGGGGGGCCAAGGAAACCCAAAGTCTTTACCCCTTTCCCGCTTGGGGGAAAACATCGACAAACAGAAGAACTAACCCCATCCCCCCCGATATGCTCAACTCCCGGGCCCAAAACGACCTCAGGGTTTTCCTGGGGCCCGCAGGGAACTGCTTTTGACCCAGCCCAAAAAGGGACCCATTATAACCCCGGGCCAAATGTCTCCCGTCAGGGGAGGCCGAGCCAAAGTGATGTGTTAGAGCACAGGCCCCTCAAGCACTGCCCTCCAAAAAACCAATCATTCCCCCCGACACAGGTCGCAGCAACGCAAAAACGGCGGGTCTAGGAACCACAAAAGAAAAGGAGGGGAAAAAGAAGATTGAAGGGGAGACGAAGAAGAAAAGGGCCAAAAAAGGGGGCAAAAACAAAAAAAGAAAGGGGGGCCCCTTAGTCAGGGCCCACCCTTTCCCATCTGACATGGGAACCCACCCGGGGGATCAAACCCTTACCCTTTCCTTTGGGCCAAAAAGACTCCCTCTCAGGCCAAAAAAGTATAAAAAAACAGCCCATCTTTTAAGTATTTAGCCCCCGCCAGCAACCTAAGGGGTCCCTGACCACGCAAACCCCCCCACCACGACAAGGTCGTAACCCCCCAGGGGGAAAATTTTTCATATACAAACCCTCAAAATTTAAATTTGCATAATTTTAACTTTTTATTTCGAAATAACAAAAAAAATTAAAACCCAGCCTTGCAAAAAAAAATTAATCTGGCATTTCCAACAGTGGTCCTAACTTATTTTAAACTTTAAACGCTTAAAAAAAAAAACAACGTTTAAACTTTCTTTCGTTCAAAAACAAAGTAGCTCTGTTTTTTCTCTTTTTTTTCCAAAGTTTTTTTTTGTCAAAAACCACCCGCAATTTTACCCCTCAAATTTTAACTTGTACAATAAATCTGGAAAAGGAAAAAAAGTATAAATTAAAATTTTCTGCTCGAACATAGTATCAATCAGACGCTGTTAAGTACCACTTCTGTAAATTTTTTAGACACCTCTCACAACAAAATAAACACTTCATGGGATCCCCCCCTAAAATGAATCTGTCTTTAGCCCCCAATACCAGTTTTTGGTAAGGAAAACCCCAAAAACTTCATACATTTTTGGGAATTAAAAAAAAAAATTTTAAACTACCGTTTCCCCTTTTAAGTCGAAAAAATTTAAAATGTTGCACAAAACCCAATTTAGCAAAGTTTTGTCGGAAACCTTACAATGCAATCTCCCCCCCCCCCCCCTCCCCCCTCTCTCTCTATATATATATTATCAGGGGTTCCACTGACTTTTTAGTTTTTGCGTCAAGAAACGCACGCCTCCGCAAAAATTGCGTCAGCGCTGAAAAAAATGCGTAACAAAGTAAACTGTACTCACTCCCGTTAAAACAGCTCTGAATCGTTTTCTGTGCCACACGAGTCCGGGATGATCGTGTGTGCGTGGGAAGTCATAACGTATTCCGATTGGAAGATGGCACCATCGCAGACGCGGGAAAGATTCCATTTTATTTCGAGGGAGAAAGGATGAGGCGTTTTGGAACATTCTTGATCTAGCAAAAAGTCAGCCAGTGCCACAGAGTAAAATGTGCTGACACACGAGCCTCCCCGCCCGTACGCTTCGGACGTGCCGGTCGAACCCGATCCCAAACGGAGCGTCTGTCATAGTAAACGTACGTCTCAAACGGACTTCGGCATCCAGTTCGACCCGACCGTTCGAGATACACCGTGATCTATTCGAAACGGACAGCTAGTATCCTCCAACCAATCAACGCTCAGCATTGAGCGAACACCCATGACAACGGAAAAATGGCGTCGTCCAGCAAGGCGATCAGACTGTCCGATTCGGAGACCAAACATTTGATTGAATCGTACCAAGGCCATGATGTGCTTTGGAATGTCAACTCAAAAAATTATAAGAATCTTAACCCAATGCCTACCGGATCGACCGAGATCGACCGCGAGATTTCCTCCTTCTGAATACCGGATCGACCGAGATCGACTGCTGAATACTCGGTCAACGACTTTCGCTTTCACCATCGCATATCCCAGAATGCAATTGCGACAGAAGAGTCTTCCGGTACTTCCGTTTCTGGACGCCATTTTGGTTTTTGTTGCATGAGTTTTGGTGGAGTAGTTTCGCTGCTGTGAATTTTCAAAGTTCGGCTTTTTTTTTCGCGAAGATTTTCTGGGAAAATGGCGGATCAAGTAACTATGCAACTTGCAGAATTCATTTTCTGAAGTGATATTGATGAAGAGAGCGTATTTGCGGGCTACACTCTTAAAGAAGATTTGAAGCAAGACGATTCGGACGTCAATCTTGACCTAGTTATGAATAAAGATCGACTGCTGACTGATTTTGAGGCCGGAATCAATAATGATTCAGGCGATGATAATGACGATGTCGAATAGCCCATTGCTGCTGGGCCCAGACCCCCCAAAAAAGAAAATTCGAAAAACAAAACTTGCTAGAGATACTTTAATTCTTGACTGGAGTGGTTGGCTACAAGAAGTGAAGCCCCCCAAAAGTTTCCCTTGTTTTGATAGCCAGGAAACCGGGTCAGTCAGTGGGTGTGTCCCACGATTTGCCTGTAGGAGCATCACCTTTAGCTTTTTGATTTCAGAAGAATTTTGGTAGACTTTTAACGAGAAACAAATTTATTTGCTGCACAAAAGCAAGCAGAAAAGGATGAACATAAACTCTGGCCTGAAATAAAAACTGCCTGTTTATCAAAAAGCAAAGAGGAGCCGGACAAGAGGTACATCATCACCACAGTGTGTGTGTTGGGGGGGGGGTTGCTCAGTGCACTTGTGCAAAAGCACATTTTTGTTGAATTCCATCACAATCTAAAGCCCAGTATTCAGTAATCTGTTCTTGTTATTTTTTCCCCTCAGTAGTTAGAAGACAAATCTTCTTGTATGTGATGCCTTCAGTTTAACAAAATTGAAGTTTGGGTTGTTTTTTGCTTCACAATAAAAGTTGATTATTTAGTGTGCATACCATACAGAATGACTTTATTTTGTTCCTGAAGGTTTAGGTACTTTGTTTAGACTTGGAAAATCACTCTGTGCTCCTAATCCATGATGTTCTGTGGGTACAGTGAATTTAGGGAAAATTGTTTTAGCACTGAGAATACCAAAGTACAGTTAGTCTGTTCGTTTGTTTTTTTTTTTCCTCGTGTACCAGTTCACTATATGTGGGGGAAATGGCTGTTTTGGATGGAGTGATGTCTTTGAATTTTTTTCATTATTTTTACAGAATAGATAAGTTAAAAACAAATTTTCTATTGAGGTTTCTTTATGGCAAGTGTGTATGTGTTGCGGAGTTACCTCTCTTGGCATGGTATTCTCATAGTCATATAGCACAAAGTCATGCGGTAGGCAGAGGGTTAATATTCGAGAAAAAGCTTCGTATTCAATTGTACAGTCCTTTGAAGCGGCATGTGGATCAAACTCGAAAGGTTTAAAACTCGCATATAGGTCGGACCGCACAGGTTCAAACGTTTCGTGAAGCACTCCGTCCGTTCGACACTGACTGGTCGGAGCGCACAGGTTCAAACGTTTCGTCTCAACCGTACGGGCGGGAGGCTCGTTTGTCAGCGGTGTCAAGCAGTCTGCTGTAGGTCTGTGCCGTGTTTTGCCCCTCTGACATAGGCTTGCGGTTGAGAACAGGGTCCTGGGAAAATTGCGTCGCTAAAACGCACGGCCGCGAAAAAAATGCGTAGGAAGGCAGAAAAACGCATTACGCAAAATTTTGCAATAAATGGAACCCCTGATTATGTAGATTGGGTGAGGGATGCGGATGGGTCAGGCACATGATGAAAATAACCCAACTTGTGTACTGATACCATAACCCAACTTGTGTACTGATACCATTACCCAACTTGTGTACTGATACCATCTCCAAACTTTACAGAGGTAGCCAACTTTAATCTGTCCCGAGAACCAGCCAAAATGTTATTTCTGAACTTGCCTTAAATGTCATTGAACCCTTCAAACAGAACCACCTGTCTTCCTTATGGAATTCATCGGTCTTAAAAGGGAACAAGTTTTAACCAGAAGAAAGACCCAATATACCCCCCCCCCACACACACACACACACACACACAAAACTGCAAAAACACATCTTTCACTTTCTGAGTTTCAGGAAGGGATTTAAATCAGGTCTTCAATGAATGTTTAGCTGTATAAAAATGATGCAAAAGTCCTGTCAACTCACCTACTGTCACAGATGACACAATTCCATCTTTTGTCACCTGTAAAACAACCATACAAATAAACCACAACAGGCAGTTAAAAACAAGGCAAAAGATGATAATGCAAGACATGTTAAACTTAAACACAACATTCCATGTAAATTAATGGTACAAAACTGAGAGACAGGCAGACACAAACACAAACATGTACAAGAGAAAGAGAGAGCGTTGGGGGGGGGGGGGGGGGGGG
>JAFLJL010002480.1:22500-24466 GCA_018398815.1 Conus ventricosus | reverse complement strand
ATAGTGGGTGTTTAGAGCTGCAGTAGTCACTAGATACTTGGGAGGGTGAACAAACTGTTCACTAGACTTACCATAGTGTGACCTTGAACATTCAGAGCCATGCATAGGGAGGGCACGTAACTCCTCTTTCCTTACGACAGGCTCTAAATAATTCAAATTAAACGTTACCTTTCTACGTAAGTCTAGTTTCATTTTTCAATTATTTATTGCCTCTCTTCAGTCATACGGAGTCAAGTGAGATTTTAGAGCATCTAGTGACTACGCAGCGTTTCACATAATTGCAAAAACCAATTGCAGTCATCAATACATGTACATCAATTTAATCTGATTCAGTACAGGTGAATATCACCAAACATAACTGTTGAACACAAACTTGAAACATATTCTAACTGCAGTGCCTACTGGCCTGCATTCACATGCAATTAAAATTTAAATGCAGAATATTTGTAGACACATTCCCCAGGAAGTCTGAAATTTGCCAAGTACATACTGTACAGAAGTCACGACTTCTAACAACTTGTCCAGTATGCCTGTCCAAAATTAGGTTTAGAGAGTACCGCTTTCTATAAACTTGGTGAAGGTATTTTCTGCCGACCATCCAGCCGCTTTGAGGATGGTGGCAAGGTTCACTCCTTCACTTTCAGCTGGCGAACAACTCGCAGCATACGTTGTGTGTGCACTATATGTCTCTGTGTCCATTCATGCGCAGCCAGCACTTGTTTGACCCACCGAGAAAATGTGTTTCTGGAAATGGGATCTTTAATAATTTTGTTGTGTGTCGTGTTCACTGTCCTATCCTTCGCCTGCCTGGGCGCCAACTGACTATTCTTGGCTGACGTGCGCTGATACTCTCTCACATGACTCCGTATGACTGAAGAGAGGCGATAAATAATCTACACTCAACAAAGACGTGCCTCAGAAAACCCAAATTCTGCATGAGGTAAAACAATGCAATTGCACAACTTGTAGCTTTTAACCCAAGTTAAGATGTTCATGAGAAATGTGGCAAATGTTAGAAAAGTGTTGATCACGGAAAGCTCATTCACAGTGAACGGAAAACCAATGGTTGTGCAAGTGTGTATGTAAACATAGAAAACCATGTTTCACTTTGATGTTTCTGTTTTGTCTTCTGGATGGGTTAGAGATGAGAACAGATTTAGCATTTGCAAAAGTCTGTCGAGTCACAAGCGATATTGCTTATGAAACCAAACAGCCAGCCAGGTTGACAATTAGGATGTTTCAAGCAGTGAGTGAAGGCAGCCTAATAGTTCGTAAAGTGTTAGATAGTTACATGTCAAAAGTGATAGTTTGTAAAGTGTTAGATAGTTACATGTCAAAAGTGATAGTTACATGTCAAAAGTGATAGTTCGTAAAGTGTTAGATAGTTACATGTCAAAAGTGTTTAGTTTGTAAAGTGTTAGATAGTTACATGTCAAAAGTGATAGTTCGTAAAGTGTTAGATAGTTGCATGTCAAAGTGATAGTTCGTAAAGTGTTTCATAGTCAAAACACAGAGTAGACCGGGTATCAGTCTACAGAGATTGAAGTTTACAGGTCCCTGTCCTTTTTATGATGTGTCAAAGACAGAAGTTTACAATAGAAATAAATGTCCGACAAATCTGTGTGTAGGTTTCTGCCCTTTTTATCATGAGTCAAAGAAATCTACAGTGAACAGAGTTTATGCCCTTTTTCTGTCACAGACAGGTATTTGCAATAGACAGGATTACTGTTCTTTTAGTTGTGCAGCTAACGGAAGGTTGCCATAAACAGGGTTTCTGGGTGAATTAAAAAGAAAGATTACTTGTATGTCAGAAAACGGAGTTTCTGACCTTGACATTTTGTCAAAAGAAGGGTCGGGGGGGGGGGGGGGGGGGGGGGGGGGGGGGTTCAGTCCGTTTTCTTGTAACAGTGTGAAGGATTGTGGGCCTTGTCCTCGTTTTTCATTCTTGCTTCGGTATTGGCTTGTT
>JAFLJL010002480.1:0-17500 GCA_018398815.1 Conus ventricosus | reverse complement strand
ATTGCAATCCTGTGGGGAAAAAAGAGGGTGATATAGAAAATGTGGAGAGTGCAAGCCAGGAAAAAAGATAGGGTTCAAACTAATCAAAGTCAAGTTGTCAGCAAGAAGGTGGATGAGAATGAAATAAAAATTGTGGAGTGTGAAATCCAGACAGGAGAAAGCAAGGAAACAGCAGACAAAGATATGGTTGAAATTCAAGTAAGCAAGAAGGTGGATGGCAAAGACAGTGCAGACAATGCAAGCAGCAAGAAGAAACAGTTCCTTGCTATGTTTCTTTAATGCCTCCACCACCCAAACACCCAAATGACAAAGGTGTGTGTGTGTGTGTTGTGTGTGTGTGTGTGTGGTCCTTGTGAAATCCTGTATTTCAGTGTTTATTATAATTTAGGAACTTCAAAATTTGACTTTCAGTATGTGCTGATTCCACAAGTTCTCATTTATCAAAATTTGGATATTGTGACTTTCAAAATGTGCTGATTCCGCAAGTTGATCTCTGTTAAATATGAGACTGAACTTTAAAGTGTTTGATGCAGTTACTGACTGTGTGCACCAACTTCAAACTTGATATTGTGTGATCATTTAAACCTGAAAAGTGAAACTTATTGAGCAACCCCAGAAGTGAGATTTCATCCAAAGACTATAGTTGGTGAACACCTGTAAAACACTCAAGTTAAAGGGGGTGTGTTCATTTTATTATACGTTTAACCCCTTCTCCCGGACCCCCTAGTTTCAGTGGTTTTTTCCTCCTCCTGTTTTAAGCCCTGAAAAAAGCTGTTTGGGTAAGTCTTATTTTGTGTGTTTTGTATATTAATCTATAGAAAAAAATATGGTGGCTACCTACATAAGAGGCTTTTTTTTACACAGAATATTGCATTGTATGCAACATACTAATATGCATGCTTTGATATGGTTTAATAATAGGCTTGCTTTTGATTAGTTTTCCTATCAGGAGATGAAAAATATGCCTGTCAGAGTGTAAAAAAAGGCTTCAGCTTCAGGGGGCGCAGCCCCCTGACCCCCGCTGATCAGGAGGGGGGCTGGGAACCACCCCCGTGAGGTGTTACTCTTTTTGACTCTGGGAGGTTGGCAGCTATGTGATAAGTAATTGTTTTCTGTTGTTCATTATAAGTGATTTTTTTGCGTTGTTCATTGTAAGTGATTGTTTTCTGTTGTTTATGATAAGTGATTGTTTTCTGTTGTTCATGGTAAGTGATTGTTTTCTGTTGTTCATTGTAAGTGATTGTTTTCTGTTGTTTATGATAAGTGATTGTTTTCTGTTGTTCATTGTAAGTGATTGTTTTCTGTTGTTCATGATAAGTGATTGTTTTCTGTTGTTCATTGTAAGTGATTGTTTTGTGTTGTTCATTATGAGTGATTGTTTTCTGTTGTTCATGATAAGTAATTGTTTTCTGTTGTTCAGGATAAGTGATTGTTTTGTGTTGTTCATGACAAGTGATTTTTTTTGTGTTGTTCATTGTAAGTGATTGTTTTGTGTTGTTCGTTGTAAATGATTACTTTCTATTGTTCACGATGAGTGATTGTTTTGTGTTGTTCATTATAAGTGATTGTTTTCTGTTGTGCATTGTAAGTGGATTGTGTTTCTGTTTTTGGTAAGTGATTATGTTTCTGTTGTTGATAAATGATTGTGTTTCTGTACACTCCAAAAAGAGCAGGGTTGAGAGAGGGTGAGGGATGTCACCCTGGGTCCCCCAGCCAATGGTGATGGTTGTGGCACAACACTCGCAAAACGCTCCTGGCCTGCGTTCCATCCTGCCTAAACCACACATGGCCACCGCGGTGGCTGTGACAGCCTCTTCCACCGTGCCCACCAGCAGCACCCCTGTGATGGCGTCTGCCGGTCAGAAACTTCTCCTGGCCGCCCCCCCCATTACTCGTGAAACCAGGCACCAAAGTGGCCCTGGTACCGGTCAGCATGACGGGCAAACACCCCTTCTCCATCATCCCAGCCACTGTGGTGCCGTCCAGCAAGGGTGGACCTGTCAGCGCAGTGTCGTCGCTGCCCAAGTTGCTCAACTTCCAGCCGACAACGGCCAGCCACAAGAACCACTCGGACGCTTTGCGCAGTTTGCTCACACCCTCCAATGGACCCAGGTACAAAATGGCGCCTATGGTCCCGGGTTCGATCTCGGCTGCCCAGCGGGTCTCCGTCGCATCGTCTGTGGTGACTGCTGTCAGTCTTGCTCATTCCAGGGTTCTGACGCTTCCAGCATCGTCTTGTCGTTGTCAAGTATGTTCTCCTCGTCGTCATCCTTGTCTGTGCCAAGTTCAAAATCTGGGACTGATGGGAAAGGTGTGAGTTTCCTTCCAAACGGACTGTTACCAGTGACGCGCCAAAAACACCAGAGGGAGAGGCAGCGGCAGAAGGAATGGCTGCAGTAAGTTCTGTTGTTGGCTTTTTCCTCTGTTAGTTGATGGAAAATGGTATAGGGACAGTAGGTTTGAATTTATGCAAAATGAGTGTGTGAACTTAAAAAGTAAAGCACAGAAAAGAATTTTTTTTTGAAAAGGCCTGTGCTCATGTTGTCAGCTTTTTTTTTTTCATAATTCTTATGTTGGTTTTTTTAGCGTAACTCATATTATGCAAGCATATAAGTTCAGGACAATTTCATTTTATTTTCCATCGGTTTTATTTCATTTTCTCTCTCTCTCTCTCTTTCTCTCTCTCTGTCTTTGTCTGTCTCACTCTCTGTGCAACTCTTATCTCTCGCTCACTTTTAAATGAAACATTTGATTCTGTTGCTTGTTACACTAAGGCATTATTTCATGATGTTACCACAGTTTGGTGAAGGACTGACAGTTCAGACAGTATTAAGTGACAGTGTCTGATAAGATTGTTAGAGATGAAAACAAACTTCATGTGTTTACTTTACCAAAATGTTATGAAGTTTAGTTTGTAGGATTTGCTGAAGGCAAAATTCCCACTTTGTTCGAGTTTTTGTAACTGTTTCAGAAATCAGTCCGCCAGAAGAAAATATAGCACTGCAAGATTTTTGTGTGTGTCTTTACAGTGTTTCCAAAGAGGCTTTAATGTTTTGTATATGAGGCACAGAAATCTAGTTATGATGCAAAAAAAGTGTTACTTTTGTGCCATTATGACGCACTTTTTAAAATCGAATGTGCTGTGTGTAAGTCATTGCATTGCGTTAAAGGTAGCAGCCGGCAAAGGGCCAGAGTTATTTCCCTTCTTACCAGAATTGGAAGATGCATTACCCCCCCATGCTTACAAAAATCTGCAGACCATGACCTTCAGACAAAAAACAAAAATGACCCTCAAAAATTAAGAAGGGTCATGATGGTTGTCTGAATGCCATAGCGGTGGGAACACTGATTAGTGGTTGCCATGATCAAGCTTTCACTGAGATGAACATCCCCGAAGTTGGAGTGTGGCTGCCCATGTGGTGGGTAGTCAAAAACGGTCACACACGTAATGTTCTCATCCCTAGCTGATGCATTTGTACTATAGAGTTCAAGTACTTTGGCTGTTCGGATTTCCCTGGAGTCTTTTAGCCAGGGTACGACAACAACAGCAACTGAGATGAACAAGCTAACAGCATTATGGCATTAAGCTTACAGAAGTCTCACAATGTTATGTGGTGGGTTACTGGTGCTTTCACTCCACTATGGTGACAGGTGGGCCTTAAATCACCCACACCTTACAGACTTTGTGCTTGTGCCTTTGGCATGGCATGTTTTGATTTTTGTTGGTCTACCAGATCAAGGTGGTGAAGCAAATGTGATCATCAACCATTGGCTTTTTTTTTTTTTTAAAGATGGTAGTCCTGCAGCTGGAAAACAAACCTGGGTGATAAAACACTGGATGAGACTGAAGTGTAGAGTGAGTGGATGTAGGTGGATGAAGCGAGAAGATAAAAGGGTTTAGAATGGCGGTCGAGTTTGCTGCTGAAGAAGTCTCATGGTGGAGTGTGATGCTTCTTGGTTATGAAGAAATTTATTACCAGTGAAAAAATCTGATCAGAGACCAAGATTATTATTGGTGAACACAGCTAAATAGTTTATAGCATGCATAGCTGCCAACCATCCCAAATTTGTACTGGAGTTTCCCTGATTTAGAAACTTCTTGAAATTGCGAATTTTGTGAAAAAATCCAGAATTTCAAATTTTCTTTAGAAATGTTGGGTTTGGGGGGTTCATTTTTGAAGAGGGACGGTAGAGTAGTGAAAAAATATAGCCCAAATTATGTTATGTGGAAGTTGTCAGCTATGTTGAAAATGCATTTAAGACTCCAGGTTTGTCAGCTGAAATATTAGGGATTTAAAAACTGCTTGCTGTCGAACAGCTGAACTGCCTTCTCTTGACTTCACCCACCCACTTTATCCTCTGGTTCTTGAATGTTGACTCCAGAAGGTTGGCAGCTGCGAGCATGTGTTATTTGTAATTGTCTTACAAGACTGAAATGTGTGTAAGTAACAGTGTGTTTTTTAATGGCGGGGTGCTTGGGGGAGAAATGGTAAATGTATACTTTTAGAACATCTGTAGTTCATGTTTACATACAGTTGGAAATAGTCCTCTATTTGGTTTTTTTTTTTCTTTCTTTTTTGAAATAATTTTGAGTTGTATGCCTGCTTCCAAAGATACGGGAAATAGGATTAAACTGTTAGCACAGTGTGAGTACTTGGTGTTTGGTACTTTTCTTGTGTTATGCTTATGTTATGCACAGTTGGTTATCTTGGCGATCTATGGGTGTAATGTGTATCAGAGTTATGTTGTTAGCCCAGAACATTCTTCAGGCATAGGTCCTCACAGTCTCCTGTGTAGGTGTTGTATTGTAAGGGATGCCATCTATCTGCTTCTCAACAGATTTGTGATGAACATGTATGAGAACATTTGATTTTCAAAACGGTACATTCTCAGGCGATGTCTGTTACAAGAATAGAAAGTACATCTTTGGAATGTCCGACAAAGCTCTGAGATTACTACAAGGCAGAAGAAAATTAATAAAGATTGGTATGCAGCAGATTAGAGGCTGCCCCATAAAGGGAAATATGTGGAACTTTTAAATTTGCACCTTTTTTTTTATGATGGTCTTGAGACAGTTTAGTTGCTGATGACAGTCTTGAGTTGCTGACAACACCAGGAACAAAAAAAAAGATGAACAGTTAGATTTTGAAGAATTATTGTAATGAATGATTTTCTTTGGGGTCGGATAGAAATAGAATAGTACAAACAACTTTGAATTTTGATGCATGCACTCTGTATAATAGAATAGTAAAACAACTTTGAATTTGATGCATGCACTCTACTCTGTATAATGATTCAAGGGAGGTAAAATGTGTTAAGACAAAAGAAAATCAAGGGAAGTAGTCGAGAAGTTGTTGCCTGAAGTGAGGGGGAGGGGGGTGAGGGGTTGGTGTAGGTTTAGGTGTGAGTTTATTGACTCTCTGATCCAAATATCAACCTTGAAATGTTGTAAACTTGTTGGATTTTTGTCTGTAAGTGTCCATATGAACCATGGCAGCAAAAATGTTATTCCTTTGAAAATGAAAAATGCACACATTACCCTCCCCTCCTCCCCCCCCCCCCCCCCCCCCCCCCCCCCCCCCCCCCCCCCCCCCCCCCCCCCCCCCCCCCCCCCCCCCCCCCCTCCCTTCGGAAGCAGAAATTCTTAGTCTTGCTGGGTCATCTTTCACAGAAATCATCCATGGATACATGGTCCTGAATGAGAAAAAAAAAAAAATCCTTCAAACTCGTCACCGCTGAGTTTCTCCTTTGCATATTTAGACACAAACCTTGTTAAACTTGAGCTCCAGCAAATTTCTTGTGTTGCAGGCACCAGGTCCAGACAGTGATATCATTCCTCTTTGTTGCTGTAAGATCGCGGGAAATTTCTTCAACAAGCTTTCCTCAGGCGCCACTACTGTCAGGCTCTGGACTCGGTGGATGGAAAGGTAAGTGCTTCAGTTTTGGAACTGACGTGGCTGAATTTGACACATTGAAAAAAAAAAAGGCAGATGTATGTTGTTTTATTTGGAAAGAAGTATTGTTGCCTTATGACATTGTGCTTTGTTGAACTATTGGGCAGTTAGGGATCGCTGCTGCCTTCTGTTCTTGGTCATGTACAGGCATTGTTACCAGTTGTGTTCTCTTATGTTGTCTTTCCTTGACTTCTGCTGGCTGCTTCTTGGATATCCATCATTCACTTTACCTGACGAATGTGGTTTTGAGCAGAGAATTGTGGTGAGATACATTCCCTTACCAGTCAACTTTACACTGGTTGATAACTGTGAAGAAAGGTTCACGTCCTTTGCAGACGAGCCCCTCGCCAGCCTCGCCCTGCTGGACCCTCCTTTCGCTCAGCCCTTATCCTTCTCCAGACCCCAGCCTTACCCCAAACAGGCACCCTCTTGCACCGCACGGCCCGCCAGGTGCCCTAGTACTGCCCCTAGGCCGACTAGGCCCCCACACGTCGGCCAGGACCTTTCCTCCCTCCTGGGGATGATGGGAGTCCCTGTCGTCCCTCATCCCCTAGGCGGGTCCCCAAGCGGCAACTCCCAAGGGAGTTCCACCGTTGTTGGTCCAGACCTCCAACTCTGGGATCAGACCATTCCCCTCGGGCCTTGGTTCATTTGGGCCACAGAGGAGTGGCTCAGCCCCTCCACTCTGAGCCCGTGGTCCCATCTCCCTCCCAACCAGTCCCTGGAACTCTTCACAGACGCCTCCAACTCGGGCTGGGGGGCCACTTGGAGAACAGTCATGCCTCTGGGGTGTGGGACGCACAGACTGCTCGTCTCCACATCAACATCCTGGAAACTGGAAGCGGTCAGGCTTGGTCCTCCTCCACTTCCAGACCCTGGTTTCGCACCGACTTGTTCTCCTCCTCACGGACAACACCTCGGCAGACCTGCCTACCGTCCCGGAGTATCCGTATTTGTCCCCCGAAATAATAAAATCATGCAGCCTGTCCTGGAATCCACTTTTTTATTCGATGTCCCGCGAAAAAAAAAAAATCCGGGAGGGAAAAAAAAAAAAAAAAAAAAAAGACGTCGGTTCGTTAGCCGATCACACCGACTGACCGACTTTGGTCATGGCCCATCCCGACCAACTCCGTCGAAAAGACCGAACATTGCCGAACTGATCAGTGCGCATGCGCATACACCGTCTTCCCGAGTTTTGAAAGCGAGAAAAATGGACGCGAAACAGGGAAAACAAAAAAATGCCGATGGCGATCTCGACAATGGGGCTACTGTCAAGAAGAAGAAACGTCAGCAGACGTTCCTGTCGAAATATACGGAAACTGGCCATTCATCAAGCGTGGCAAGTCGAGACATACGCGTCGTGTGAAATTTGTGGTGTGAGTTCTCCATCGGATCTGGAGGTAGGGACGAAAAAAACCGTAACGTCGCTACTGAAAAGCACAAGAGAAGACAAAAATCCGTGAGGCGAGAATCTTGCAACATTAGGGGATTCTTTCAACGTGCTCAGCGTCAACCAGTCAGGAAACTTTTGCGTCATAAGAGCTGAAACGTTGATGGTTGACCTTGCAGCTGAACTGAATTTGCCCATGGCCGCGTTGGACAGTTAAACAAAGGAGTTAAATGATGTTTCCTGACTCGGACATCGCAAAGAAATTTCAGTGCGCTGAAGCAAAGGCACGGCGATTTTTAAAGAAAATGCTGCCCAAGTTACCCTTACTCTCGGGGATAGAATGAAAAAACAGCCTTTCACAATTTCAACAGATGGAAGCAATGCAAAGGACCCGAAATTTTTCCCCTGATTGTGAGGGGACTGTTGATCCAGGGCATATGGAGGTGCGATCGGATGCACTAGATCTAGCTGTGCCGCGATTTAAGGATCAGCAACAGGTTAGTAATTTTCTTCGATTTGTTTTGGACTGCCTATTTTTCCCTTCTCTTCAGCCCGCAGTGAGGCCTGAATTAACCAAAAGCCATGGTAGAAGTTGTACATAGTGTAAATAAAGGTAAGCTTTCACTTTAATGTTGATGTGGTTATGATATGTGCTACGCTGCTTGTGCCCCTGGAAATCAGTCTGTTGTCCCTGGTTTTGAAAATGTATGTCCCTGAAAGTGGCGGAAGGGGGTAGGCAGGTCTGCCTCGGTGTCGTGTTATGTCACAAGGGGGCGGGGGCACGCTCCAGCCTCTCCCTCCGGACAGAGGCTCTCCTCAGCTGGTGTAACGCGCATGGAATCACCCTCCGCGCGAGCCCACATAGCGGGGACGCACAACATCCTGGCAGACTCTCTCTCAGCCGCTCCAGGTCCATCCGCACACAGAGTGGAGCCTCAACAGGCTCACTTAACCTCAGTGTGGAAACATTGGTTCAGACCCATGGTCGACCTGTTTGCCACCCGTTCAATCCTCGTCTGCCAGTGTATGTCTCCCCGTCCGGATCCCAGGCGTATGAAATTTTGATGCTCTCTCCCTCCCTGGAACTCTCTCCCTCCCTGGATGGCCTCATAGCTTACCGCCTTCCTTCCCTTCCCGATTCTCCACAGGTGATCAGGAAGGCGAGACTCGAAAGACCCAGGCTCATTCTCATAACCCCATGGTGGCCCACCCAGTCCTGGATTCCGGACCTCAAGTCCCTCTCTTATGTACCCCCCTCCAGTTGACCCCCCGGGGGGGACATGCTCAGGCAACCCCACTCGGGTCGCCCCCACTCCATCCCCCCAGATGCTCCGCCTCCTCGCCTGGCTTCTGTGCCAGCCCGACTGCGAGCACCTGCCTCTACCTCCCGGACGGACAGCGCCCAGTCCGTCCTAACCCGGCTTTGTCTCTCTTATGTTCCTCCCCGATTCATGTCTGTTTAAAAATGTTCAATTAGAAAATTGGTGTGTCCGTCTTGACAGAGAGGCGGTGAACTGAAGCCCCACTGTCTGTCTCTTTGTCTCTGTTTCTCTCTGTGTGCTTAGTTTTCCTCTCCTGTCAATTTTTTGTTTTGTAATTATAAACCCTGGCTTTTTCTTGTAAGGCATTGGGGGTTTTGTTGTTGTAATTATAAATCCTGGCTTTTCTTGTAAGGCATTGGGGTTTTGTTGTTGTTTTTTGTTGTTGTAATTTTAAATACTGGCTTTTTCTTGTCAGGCGTTGGGGTGCTGCAACAAGGTGTCCAACCTGCAGCTGGTGCGGCCCGGTGTGAAGATCCCTTTCATGGCGGTGTGTGAAGTGCACGCAAGCGCCTCAAGATGCACCAGTGCTGCCCGGGCTGTGGCCAGTTTTGTACTCAGGTGAGTGAGTGTGACGGCAGTACCAGCAGTATCCAACTGAGCACTAGAGAGAGCACAGACCTCCACAATGGTTGAACAAGGATATTGATCTAGATCAGCACCATGGATTGGCACCAAAGTTAAATGGTTTGGACCTTGAGGCACATTTGGTCTTTCCACCAAGTTCAGTTGACATTGATTTGTGATGTTTTGGGTGAGGATCTTGAAAGACTGCTGGGTCTGTATTTTGATCAGGATTGACGCAGGGAAAACTAAAGGCTATGTCTTTGGGCCATGTTCCGTCGAAAGTATTTGCGTAATCTTTCTGTATGGATTCTGACCGTCTTTGGATTTGGATCTGCACCATGATTTGACAGTTCAGTTTGGGCAAATTCTATCTTTCCACCTTATTTCATTAAAATTGGTTCTCTGTTTTGTTGTTGTTGTTTAAATATGAATTCTTGGTGAGCAGCTCCTTCATACACTGTTTGATTCAGTTTATCTGTCTCGGGCTTCAGTCTGTCCTGACTCATAAGTGTTTAATTAACTTTTGCTCAGAAGTTTTTGCATTTTCTTGCTCAGAGAGACAGACAAATGGACACGGATGAAAACATGATATCTGTGGCAGGGGTGATAATATATTCATAACAGAAACATACGTGCCCCCGGTGACCAGAGGGTAATGCAACTGTGTAGGAACCGGAAAATCCTAGGTTCATGTTTCAAGTCTTCTTTGGGGCTGTTTTCTTCCCCGTTTCTTCCCCTTTCTACAAGGAGCGGAAGTGGCGGCAAGAGTGCTATGTTTTGGAAGAGAAGATGAGTGGAAAGAGGGCAAGACAGATGTGGTACATGGTGACCTGATTGTCTGCAAGATGCAGGTCTGTCACTGACAAGTAGCTGATGTTGAGGGATTAAATCCTTGCTGAGAATGATGCAGTGGCAGGTTGTTACACGCTGCTGGTGTTTGTTTTTTTTCTCCCACTGTCTCGAGTGCAGAAGGATATCAAGTTGCTGTGTTTTCCAACCTAAAAAACGCGCAGTTTTCACTCTTCCTCTTTCCAAATGAATGTAAAGAGTATTCATACTTCATGGAGAAAAAAACAAAAACAAAACAAAAAACAAGGAGTGTGGTCCTGTACAATGAAGCGTGGTCTTTAACTCTAGTACGCATTAGCAAGCATGAGAAAAAAGTGACTTCCAGTTTATACGAAGAATGACATCCCTTGTGACCCTGAGCTGGAGGTAAATTTGAATCGGCTTCGCAATTCTTACTTCTACAATGGGAATGATGAGGAAGAAGATGTAGTAGTTAATGGGGCAAAAAAAAAAAAAATTCTTTTGATCTCATACCATCTGAGTATAAATCTTTACATGTTCATACCTTGGAAATTTAAAAGAAAAAAAAAGAACAGTACATTCATGAATGTTAGTTGACATGTGATTTTCTGCAGTAAGTGGTACTGTAGCTTATATTTACAAGGCTTGGAAACATCTGATTCATTTGAGCTTTTCTCACAACACTAACTTTGCAAACATGGTCAACTTGTCTAGTCAGCAATCATTTTCTTATCCCTCAAAAAGTTGCAGCTTGGAGAAAGACAGCACTGTGTATCATGTCTGTGGTTCTTTTGTTGATTTCACATTGTGACTGAGCATTTGCTAAAGTGGCAATATTTTAGGCTTTTTTTGTTATGCTGTCTTCTCCCATTTCCTGTTCTTCCTTAACTCCTAAGTACTCAAATAAACGTGGATTTTATTTCTGTTACATTCAAACTTAAATTTTCTGAATATGAGGTCGAAATGGTTGTGTTTTGTCTTGAAATTTGTTTGTCCCTGTAAACTGGCGATTTACTTTAAATTTCCTTTCAGATTTTTTTTTTATAGAAATCTAAGATCAGGTTTTATGATGTAGATCTTTTATATTTGCAAAGTCTCTTTATATTCACAGCCACTAACTTGAACTGTGGTTATAAGCTAATTAGTTGAGTGATTGCCTTCACTCTGCAGATAGTGATGGTGTTGGCTTTGATTTTTTTTTAAAGGAAAGAAGACTGTAAGCAAGCGTAAGAAGGTGGGGTGAGGTAATTTGGGATGCTCAGAAAGGAATCCTTTCCGCTGATGATGTGTTGTTCCACACAGGGCAAGTTTTACCAGTGCCGGCAGGACAGCAGCACCATACACAACTTCCACAGGCAGTGCCAGACTGAAAGGGATGGGAGACTCTTCTGCCCTCACTGTGGCGAAGAGTCGGGGCAGGTGGAGGTCACCCTGACGTTGAACGAACCCCAGCCAGCCAGTCGTCAGAGCAGATCAGGGCCAATCTCAGGAAATCCATGTGAGGGAACTAGTGGAGTGTTGGTCGAATGTTCAGCACTGCTCAGTAAACAATGAATGGATGCTTTTTTAATACCTCAAACTCTACCCACCCCACCCTCTTTCTCTCCCTTCCTCCCCACTAAAATTGTTGGATTGGCTGATCTGAAGTTTGAATGAAGATGTGAAAATGTTTTGCTGGCTGAATTGATAGCGTTGTTATCATCCATGGACATCAGTTCAGTGTTGTCGCTCATTAGCCATAGAAAGTGTTCTGGGGCAAAGATTTTGGATCCCACATCTGTGATGATGATCTGGATGTTAGTGTTCTGGTTAAATGATAAACTTGTGTGTCAATACATGTTGGCCTTTGCGGTTGGAGAGCTGTTGCTAGCCAGATGAGAAAAGTAAAAGGGGAAACATATTGTGGCATTGTTTTATTCTTAGAAAAAAGATGTTTTTTTAAACAGATATTTCAGCTTTTGCTGTACAAAGAAAAGGGTCTAGTGGAAACATAGCTGTCACAGAGACTTGGCAAACTGGTGTGCTTCTTTTTTTCTCTTATTTTTCTTGTGTGTGTTGTGGTGTGTGTGTGTGTGTGTGTGTTGTGAGAGAGAGCTGTCCCATCAGGAAGAGTGCAGCTTGAAATTTCCTTAGCATGAATGAAATTGTGTATAAAGTGGTTGCTTGCACTCTTGCTCATATACCTTATTAATGAGCTTTCGTCAGTTTGAAACCCGGTAAAGTTAATCAGTTGGAAGAGCAGGTCTCAAATTGTGCATTTACAAATGTTATTGTGTAATTGTATTCAGAACCCAGTGTTGTGGACAAAAAACCATGACATCACTTGGGGAGGTGCCTGCATTCTTCTAATCTTACCAGAACTAGTAAGATTTTAACTAACAATAGCAGTGCCACATGAAAATGTACATTACACAATTGTCTTATGTTAAACATGGTTTTTTGTAGACATTGGTGTTCTGAGTACAGCATGTTGTTGAAAGAAAGGGAGAGGTCACCAACAATTACTGAAAATGTGCACACTGTTGGACAGCCTTGCCGGTTCCTCAGCATTGGGAGCAGATGACTAAACTTTAAATGTCCTGGTCTTCAACAAAGTATTGTTGTCGACTCTGTCCAAGGGTTTCTGGTGTTATGTGTATTTGATAATCATTGAAGGAGAGATGCGTCAGGTAGATTGATCTAACTGTCATTGAAAAGCCAACTTGTTCAAACAGACAACTGACATTGTATGCAAGAGAAGTTGAGCATTGCCTAGATTTTACAGATCACTTTCCTTTGACTGTTGGTGAAAATGTCCCCCTTTATTGATCAGTATGGCTTGATCAGAAATGTTTCACGTGTTCATTTTTGACCACACTTGGTGTATCCCATAAAGCTGACAAAATTATTGCCAATTTCGAGCGTGGATCTTCACCTGTGTGAATATTTTGTTGTCACCGCATCTTGTTCATTATCCAAAATTTTCCTGTGTTTCAACTAGACTGAAAGAATGCCAAACTTACGGTTTATTACTGCTGCTGTTAACCATATTCAGAAAACCGACCCCCATTTTGAACCCCCAGTCATGAAAAGACTACTGCTGGGCATGTTATAATAGCGCAGATTTGAAATGTGTTCGGGAAAAAAGGCGTTCACTCTTAAAACGCTGGTACTGCTTTACAGTGAAATGTTGTTCAGAAAATTGTTGCATCAGAATTCATTGAAAGGCAAACTGAAGAAGTCATGACCAGTGATCAGGGAATGGAAGTCCCATCTATGTGCCACCAAACCCTGAAGACTTGTCATCTGGTTGTAGTGTCTGCCTTTCATGTGCAGACCCTTAATTGATGACAAAGGTCTATTGAATGTATGTATATCTTCAAACTGGTAGTCTTATCTCGGGCCTCCCAAAAGGGATAACTCCATCCATTTAAAAACTTTGTTTGTTTCGCCCTGTTGAATGGTGTTTTATTTGTGCCTTGGTTTGCATTAGATTTACCCTCATTGGGAGGGGGTGGGGTGGGCTGGGGTTGGAGGATTCCTGAAGGTCATTGTAAAATAACGGTGCAGAGGTTTCATTGCAGTAGAGAAAGTTACAACTCAAAATCTTATCTATTTGGTTTGAAAACACTCCCTAGCCACCCATCACATCCCCTTATCCTCCACCTTTGCCAAAGTTACACACACATACATGTTTGCCTAAGCACAGCATAATAGGCTATGTGCATCCCAACAGGTCCAAGGCACGAATGACTCCATCCAGTCTGGTGAAAAAGAAAACGCCGGAGGCTACACCAGGTGTCTCTGCCAGCATTTCCGACTCCAAGACCATCTCCTCGGGTAAGCTGAGGGGGCAGATGTGTACTTGTTCAGAGCTTAATCTAGAGCGCGGGATTGGTTACAATCCCCGAATATCTGTTCCTTCCCGCAATTATCGAGTCTTAACGTGGGCAGACTCCCGCACAGTTGCAGGACTGCCCGCCCTGTTCACTGATCGTTGCGGGTGCTTGTTTGTCGTCTGCTTGAAAAACTGAAACTAGGTCTGAGCAGGAGCCAACGATTTCTTGATATTTCATTGGCTGTTGTGTAAATCAACCAATCGGCGGCGTTCATCTCCTCCATCTCGATCACCGACGAGAAGTTGCGAGGGTTTAAGGCGCCATATTGGATATTTTCCAGAATGAAGCGTGCACCGACCTATTCGACTTCAACTTTCGTTGAGGAAAGGTGAAAAAAAAAAAAGATTCTGTGCCATGCGAGGGTGGAGAAGATCATGAAGAAACCGTGACTACATCCAAAAGCTGGGAGAAGCAGCCCGAAAAGAGTGCCAGTGCAACGAACACCGGTTTCAAGACGATTGGCTGAAGAAGTGGGCGGGGGGTGGGGGTGGGGGGGGGTGCCCCCTTTTTTTGATATGAGGGGGGGGGCTGCCTCCTCTTTTTCAAAAATCCTAGATTAAGCTCTGCTTGTTACTTACCCCCTCCTACAACACCCTAATTCTCCTCATTCCCTGTCTTGAGTTAGAAGTTGGTGTTTTCTTCAGCCTTTTTTTTTTTTTTTTTTTTTTTGTATTTTGAAAAGAAGGAAATGTTATGGCTTTCACTGACTAATTCCTTGTTTGGCATCAGTCTGGATTCTGGGTGTTGCCAACTGTGCATCGGCTGCCAGTACACCATTCTCCTGTGGTTTCTTTCTTTTGACAAACACCCATACCATTTACATGCACGCACAAGTCCTCAAGCAGTCTAAACAGGGAGGAGAATGAACACCATTGTGGATTTGTGCTGTTCAGACCAACCAGTTCCCAAGCTGGGTGTGCACACAAGGTGCACAGTGGGAAGAGATTCTTAAGATGGCCTTGAAAGTAGGAGCGCCACCCCCCTTTCCCTCTCCTGCCTCTCATGCGATTATTTTTATTATTATATTTTTTTCCTGTTACTATTGCGGTGGGTAGGGGGCTCATCCGGGTCA
Organism: Conus ventricosus; assembly: GCA_018398815.1. Taxonomy (NCBI): domain Eukaryota; kingdom Metazoa; phylum Mollusca; class Gastropoda; order Neogastropoda; family Conidae; genus Conus; species Conus ventricosus. The sequence continues at coordinate 2,510 of JAFLJL010002480.1, read as the reverse complement.
TGAATCGTCACGCTCCCCCCCCCCCCCCCCAGCTAGGATTTGAAACTGCGCTCCTGAGGTGGTCAGTGTCTGGAGGCCAAGTCACCTGACTGCAGCACATATCACCACTACTGCATAAAAAGAATAACACTTTAAAAAAATAAAATGGTTATCAGTTACTGATTGTGTTTATCTGTTTAGGGTATGTTTGAAGCATTTCAATTCCGAGTTATATACTTGATTCTATAAAAGAGGACATAGCCAGCAGATCAACAAGTTAACATTATTTGCATTTAGTTCTGTACTGTTAAAGTTGCAAATCAGGATATGATCAGATAAAGAGAAAAATCTGTGTTGCTTTGAACTTATCAAGGGATGATTAGATAATCGTTTGAAAAAATGACAACTTGAAGTCTTGAGATGTTGTGTAGTTTGATGCAATTACAGTAATTGATTCATCCGAGTGTTTTTTATTTTCAAGTACATCTTCAATAATTCTTGTTCTTCTATGTAACCATCCATCCTTTTGTCATTATCAGATCTGCTTTTTTTTCCTTTTCATCAAGACGTCAGTGCCGGTTGTTTTTTTGACCAGCGTTTTTCTGACGTGGGAAACAGGAGCGGCACATTGGGGTGAAGCCCATGAATGGGTTTCTTTGTGTGGAGGCTGCTGAGGTCTCAAGAGTACCACTCCACAGCGATCAGACAAAAGCCTGCAGCTGTCTAGGACTCGCCCTGAAGCTGACTGTAGAGGTTATATACCCAGGCCATACACAGGGAGACGGAAGGGAACACAGTCGCTGAAGGTGTAAACAGGTTTGTCGCAGGTTTCGTGTGGGAAGCACATTTTGACAAAGGCGGATGCTCATGTTCAGACTGAAGGGGGGAAAACATCAACAGACCTGCCTACCCTTCCGTAATCGTCCGTAATCTTACGGAAATTAACCCCCCATTACGGAGGTACGATTTTCCGTGCGAAATTACGGAAAAGAAATTGAAAAACTACGCAAATTCCAGACTCGAAAAATTGTCGACTGCTAGACCTTTCCGAGACCACAGAGTAACTTCCCTTGACTCAAGCCGAAACCACAGATGGTTCGGAACTTGCGATTGGTCAATGTGGTGCTGTGGGCCAACACGACGCGCCATCACATCTGTGCGCGCCATTCGAAGCCTTTTGTTCAGCCATTGTAAGACAAAGTTTCAACCGATTTTTTGCCGGCGATTGTGAAAATGGCGGAGAAATCTTCTAAACGTTTGCATGAAACCGACGACGAGGGTTCGATAAACCACTGTGCCACAACGGAAGAAGGCGAAGAAGCAAGTGTTCCGAAGTAAATACACGCGGACTGGCCTTGTCTTTTGCAATCCAAAAAACATGGACCTGGATTTGTATACTGCTCGGTGTGCAATTCGACTTCTCCATCGGACATGGGGGAGCAATTGACTGCAAGCGCCATATCTCGGGGAAAAATGCACAAAGAGACAGCTGCCAGTGCCTCCAGTCAGAAGATCACATCGTTGTTTACGAAATCCAGCGAGAGCAGCGTCAGACCCACACACGGAAGATTCACCAACGCAGAAAGACTGTTGTGTGAGCTGATCTGCGGAAACAACTTGTCCCTGAGCTGTGCTGACAAGATAGTGGCGAAAATGAAAGGATGTTTCCAGACTCAGCAATCTCTCAGGACAATACAAGGCTTAGTGCAACACAACACACACACACACACACACACACACACACAACACACACACACATTTTTGTAGTTTTTTTTTGGGGGGGGGGGGAGGGGGGGTTGTACATTAGGTTCTTCATCAGTGGTGTCATCTGTGGTGACTGCTGTGTAAGTTACAAACTGTCAAGTATATCACCTTTGAATTGACCTGAAACTCCTGTCCTGAGTCTGTCATCAGCCATCATCCCAAGGTATTTTAATTCTGCTTTGTTGTTTTTGTTCCTTTTTTACTGTTTATATTTTTTGTTTAAAATGTTAAAAATGTAGTTGGAGTTTTGTACACATTATTTGTTCAAAAACGCGTGTATTACGCGTCCGTGGAATTACTGAAGGAAAATGCAAAATTACTGAAAATCTCTGTGGTTATTACTGTGAGCATAACATGAGGTAGGCAGGTCTGCATCAAGATGATTGACAGTTTTTTTTGCTTGTTTTGACCTGAACAATGTTTTGTGCCACCTTCGGTGGCACTACACCAGGCTGCTCATTCAGACCCCTTGTCCACAGACATAGTCCGGCCCGGCCTGCAGCAGCCCCAGCACTGACAATCCACAGGATGCAATCAGTGTCAAGTCATCAAGAGGCAACCCACCGGAGGAGACACTGCACTGCTACTGAATACTTTGGTGGTGTTCAGTGGTGCCTGGTGGTGTTCAGTGGTGCCTGTTCTGATCCAACATATGTAGGACACAACCTACTAAGCCCCCTACTGGCGACAATTGCATAGCAGTGGAGCTGGCATGAGCGAGCTTCCCTGACGGAAATAAAACCCAAGCAAAAATGTGGAGAGGACCA